>CAUYRT010041383.1:0-38743 GCA_963574885.1 Lepilemur ruficaudatus
TATTGCCCAGGCTAGAGTGCCGTGGCGTTAGCCTAGCTCACAGCAACCTCAAACTCCTGGGCTCAAGTGATCCTTCTGCCTCAGCCTCTCAAGTAGCTGGGACTACAGGCATGCGCCACCATGCCCGGCTAATTTTCTCTATATACATTTGGTTGGCCAACTAATTTCTTTCTATTATTAGTAGAGACGGGGTCTCGCTCTTGCTCAGGCTGGTTTCGAACTCCTGACCTTGAGCAATCCGCCCGCCTTGGCCTCCCAGAGTGCTAGGATTACAGGCGTGAGCCACCGCGCCCGGCCTAAGGTAGGTTTTGAACCTAGCCTACTGACTGCCAAGCAATAGTCTTTTAATTGGAAAATGAAAAAACCAGGAAGTTATTTGCATCAGCATTGACTGGGTCATTAAAATATTCCACACCTAACCCATTTGCAGTGGAAGGTTTTTGCACTGTTTTATTTTCTTTGGGGTCATTTCCGATCATGTAATTTGGCCGTCTGCATATAGTTATGGAATGACTGTCTCTTAGGATGTTCTTTTCTCTTTCCTGAGCTGGTAAAACCTTGGGGAATCACTAGAATAAACTTGACTCTCTAGTGTGTGGATGTGCTTCACAGGGAATCCTTTGTATCCACTGAGTCGCTCCCATCAAAATATCCATGGGAAGTTCACATAACCTCATTTCCCTCTGTTAATGTCACTGAGTAAAGCACGAGACAGAAATATTCTTAGAGGATATATGGCTTCCTCTTAACAAGAGCTGGCTTAGAGTAGAGAAACAGGGCCCCTCGGGACAAAGCAAGGCACTCATGAACTTTGGCCACTGTAAGACAAACAATGGAGACCTTATTCTTAATTTAGTTTCTCAGTGAAGGTCTTTCTGGTGACTTAGTTCCTCCGGAGCAATCACACTATTCCAGTGGTGTTTTAGCAACTTGCCCTGGCACCCTAGTTCCCACCTTGCCCCTTGCCTCCCATTTTCCTTCAGGATATCTGGATCTCCCCTGATTACATATTTCCTCTGTAATTCCACATGATACCAAAAATAAATATAATTTCCTTCCTCTTAAAACCTGATAACCAGTGGCTAGAAGAAGAATTACTGTTTGACAAAGAGAGAAATGGTCTCCACGTGATGTCCTGCCTAGCAATAATCTCAAACTTGATCTCAGAGTGAGAGCAACCTGAGGTCTCTCATGCTTAGGAAATCAGCAAGCTGTGGTGACACTTGATTGTAGCTATTGTAATGCACTGGGTCCCATGAGTCATGAAGGGCCCACATGTCTTGTCTGGAATGAAGGCTCCTACCAACAGTGCACTGCACCAAATTTTTCCTTCAATAAAGGCTTTATTGCATCATCTCCATAATACCACCTGTGAAATGAAGGTTCTCTGATAAGAGAATTGATAAAGAGGGAAGAAGGAGTATAGAGAGGTATGGAGAGGAGGAGGTGGTTTTCATAGAGACTAACCTTCCTCATGCTCTCATCTGCTTATCATCTAGAAAAGCAGACCCTGGGAGGCACTGGCATAATTCCATAGCTGCCTAGGGAAGCCCTAGAACCACTGAAGCACTAGCTTTCTTCCGCCATGGAAAGTCCCTTAAATCACCCACGAAGAACAGTATGCACACGTTGCATACACTGCACCATCTTTCAATGGCGCCAATACAGTTAGTTTTTGCCATTATCAGAACACATTTCTGCTTCTCTTCTTGAGCACCAGATAAAGTAGTTGGCATGAATTTAGGAGCCATGTTGTGTGAAAAATATGGTTCACCATGAAGTTGGATGTAAGTTGAATACGACAGTGATATGTCTCCACTGTAATGCAAAAGGTATGAAGAGCTCTCTCTACTGGTCCTTGAGAACACTGGCAGAATATTTGTGATATTCTAAATTTGATATAGTCACAGGGTTAGTTGACAGGCAGAATTACACTTCCCTCCTTCTGCTGGAAATACTTGGTTTTCATTCTATGTTAAATGTGCTTTATTCCAAAGAGCCACTCACTGGTTTACTCAAAGAAGCTCTCTATTCTTTCCCTTACCCAAATGCCTTCCCACTCAATTTATGAGTCCAGAACAGTCAACATTTGAGGACCTAGTATATTAGGTTGGACTTAATGTCCATTGCAATTTTGTGACTTCCTATATGAGCACTTTATATAGCAGAGAAGGAAGTCGGCGAGACAGTGCAGAGATAGCTCAGAGACATTTCCATTGATAGTCACAAATATGTTATGTAAAAACATTCTCCCTTGCTCCCACTTCTCCCCTGCTCCCATTTCTCCCCTCTTTTAACACCCAGACATCCACGGGGATGTGCATTATTTTCATTGATTGCTGCCACAAGCAAGAACAGAGACAGCAGGGCCAACCTATATTCACCTTGCCCTGACAAAATTTGGAGACGCATGATATAGACTAGGGGGAAAAATGCACATAAATACAATAGAATGGAATTTGCATATTTTGAATTATTAATACATGTTAATTGAACTTAATTGGATAAAAATAAATAAATGCCATAAAGATTTGTCCTGTTCCAATATGCTTAGAAGTGGAATTTTATTTCATCCTCCTTGTCACCCTGCAACATTTTCAAATTTAAAAATTTCATAACTCTAATATATATTCTATATCAGGATAGGTGGTATTGTGTTGAAAATATTGTAACAATTTTCTGATCAATTCCAAGACTGATATAATTATTGAACCTGAAAGAGTAAATACAGATCAGTGACAAAATCAAAATTGGAGGTTGAGATAAATTTGCCCAGTCCAGACTCTTTTTTCAGTCAAAATTTCAGATATTATTTCAGGGAATTCCCAATCAAGATAGAATGAAATAAAAGCCAGATGAGCGAAACAAATAAAAAGCTATGAGAAAGCAAAGGAGGAGGAGGTCACGTCTGTGAGAAAGTTCTGAGAGCACTTTCACAGAGAAGATAATAGTGGAGCAAGGGCACAGATCCCACTGGTTTTGCCTTACATAGTACCAAGAGCCTAGCTTGACAGTCTCAGTAAGTAGCTGTTGAATTTATAATAGAAAGAAAGATGAAATGATAAGAGCCAAAGTTATAGTCTGGAAAAATATCCATATTTAGAGGGCAGGAAGAGGAAAAGGAAGAAGACAAGAAGATTTCAAAGAAACAGAAGAGGAAAGCAGATAGAAAACCACGCAAAGTATGAAGATATGTCAAAGAGAACTTGGTGGACAACATTTTCTAATGCTGTAGAGCCATACTACTCAAAGTGTGGTGCTCAGACCAGTAGCTTAAATATCAACTGGGAACTTGCTAGAAATGCAAGTCTTTGGGCCCATCTTAGACATACAAAATCAGAATTTCTTGGAGCAAGAACCGACAAATCTGTGTTTAATGAGCTCTCCCAGTGATCTTTATGCACATTAGAGTTTGAGAGACAACATTGCAGCATATTTCTGAAGGTGATGAGTTCGTACCAACATAACTCTAGTTTTTGGATTCTGAGCAGGCATCATAAGTTTGGTTCTAAGATCTTACAGATCATAGCAGGGAAATTATTTGTTAAATTGCTAAAGTTTAAACTGTTCAAAGAAATGGTTTCTTCCGTGTTTTATTTCTTCAAATCTTTCTTATAATGCTTAGTGTCAGTTAGATTGAAAAGAAAAACAACACTAACTTCACTCAGTTAATCATATCTAAAAATCATGCAGATTTGTTATTAGACAACCCAGCTTACTTCTGTGAGCTACAGTCTCAAGGAAAATTAGAAAATACTGTGAACTGAAAAAATAAAATACAACATCTTTAAATTTATAGGATGAAGATAAAGTGGTGATTGGAGGAATATTCACAGCATTAAGTAATTTTATTAGCAAATAAGAAAGACCTCAATTAAAAAATACAAGCTTCCACTTTGAAAAACTAGAAGATGACAAGCAAAAGAAACCCAAAGAAATCAGAAGGAAGAATGTAAAAAGATAAGAATTGAAATCAATGAAATTTATAAAATAAAGGAGAAAATTAATGAAATAAAAAGTTGATTTTTTGGAAGGATCAATAAATTTTCAGCCAGTCTGAAAAAGAAAAAGAAAGAAGACACAAACTACTGCTATTATAAATAAGAGGGCACATAATTGTACTCTACAGACATTAAAAAGATAATTAGGGAATGCTAGAAAAATTCTACAGACATAAATTCAACAACTTGGATAAAATGGACCAATTCCTTAAAAAACACAAACTATCAAAACTCACCTAAAAGAGATAACCTGATTAACAAAACTGAATTCATAGCTAAAAATTTTTCAACAAAAATAATCTTTACACTCAAATGGTTTCACTTCTTAATTAGACCAAAAATTTAAGGATGAAATAATATCTATTCTATGGGAACTCTTAGTGAAAATTGAAGAGAAGAAATTATTTCCCAAGCCATTCTTTTAGGTCAGCAATACCTTGATGTAAGAATCAGAGAGACACAGCAAAGGAAAAGACAACTGCAGAATGATATCCTCCATAAACATGGATTTTTAGAAATCCTCAAAAAAAAAAAAAAACCCTAGAAAATCAAATCCAACAATATAGAAAAGGAAAAATAGTCATAATCAACTGTAATTTATCCTAGGAATTCAAGGTTTATTCAATATTTCAAAGCCAAAAAAATGCAATCCATCACATTAATAGACAAAAAAGAACAACCACATTATCATATCAATTGATGCAGAAAAATCATCAGACAAAATTCAGCATCCACTTTTGATTGAAAACCCTAAGCAAGCTAGGAACAAAAGGGAAATTTCTTAACCTTGATTTTTCCCCCTAAGATTGGAAATAAAAGTCCTAGCCAGTGTAATAAGGTAATAAAAAGAAATAGCAGGCATATATCTTTAAAAAACTATCCCTATTTAAAGACAATACAATTATCTACATGGAAAAATCTGTAGGCTCTACTAAAAAGTTCCAGAATTGCATGTCTATAGATTAGCAATCAACAATTGGAAACAAATTAAAACAGTACTGTCTTAGTTCATTTTGTGTTGCTATACCAGAACACATGATACTGGGTAATTTATAAAGAACAGAAGTTTATTTGGCTCATGGTTCTGGAGACTGGGAAGTTCAAGATCATGGCACTGGCATCTGGCAAGAATCACCCCATGGCAGGAGGACAAGCAACTACATAAGACAGAGAGAAGGAAGGGTGGGGGCTGAACTTATCTTTTTATCAGGAGTCCAGTCCTGTGATAACTAACCCACTCCCAAGACAATGACATTAATCTATTCATGAGGGTGGAGCCCTCATGGCTAATCACCTCCTAAGGGCTCCACCTCTTAATACTATTACAGTGGCAATTAAATTTCAATATGGGTTTTAGTGAGGACATTCAAATCATACCAAATACCATTTACAGTAATTCCCCCAAAATGAAATATTTAACAAAATTTAACAAAACACATGTAGGATCTGCATCCTGAAAACTATTAAATATAAAATGCTAGTGATAGAAATCAAAGAAGACCTAAATAAAAGAAAAGACATACCATGTTCATGGCTTAGAAGACTCAATATAGTTAAGATGTCAGTCATCTACCACTTAATCTACAGATTTAATGTTATCTCCATCAGATTTTGTTTTGTCTGTAGGTACAAAAATATTTAAAATTTATATTAAAAGGCATAAGAATGAGAATAGCGAAAACAATTTAAGAAAAAAACAAAAGAATAAAGTTAGCAGACTCACATTAACCAATTTCAGAAATGTAATGTACCTATTGTGTTACAGATACTGTCTGCTAGGTACTGATGTGGAGAAACAAGGAGTAAGACGTTACCCTTGCCTCAAAGCAGCTGACAGTTTGATATAACGCACCCACAGTTTCACACTGTGATTCCCTTCCTCTTATATTCACAAATATTTTTGTACCTCTGCTTCCCAGCAGGCAAAGCTAATAACCGTATGTATGTAGTGTTTGACAGATTTACAAAGAGCAAGGCCTTAAGCAGTCACCATTCTGTTAAAGCTAATGCTTACCAGATCTGCCCGCCTCTGGGTACTGGAATCTTACCTAAATATTAACTGGATACCTGGAGTTTTGCTTAAACAGTGAATTAATGCAGCATTCATTGAGCACTTTTTCTACATTTACATTTGGATTGGGATAATATGATCTCTGCCTTCAAGAGGCTCCCAGCCTAGTGGAGAAGTCAAAACCCCACAAATAAAATTAAAGTCTTCAACTGTTGTGCTAAAAAGTAGCAATTTTATCATATAGGTGATGGCAAACCACTGAAAGTTTTAAGCAAGGGAGGGATCTCACTGATTTTATGCATGCATTCATTCAATAAACAGTCATTGAGTATCTACGATACACCAAGTGCTACTAAAGATTCAGAGAACAGAAAAATAACTAAGCCTCTGGCAAATTCAATACCAAGAAACACCTCACTGTGTGACACTGGTTCACTTACAAATGAAGCAGGATATTATTTTGAGGAAATAATCCATGAGATTTTTTTCTTTTTTCATTGCCCTCTCCCCCCTACCTCTTCCCATATAAGTGGGCTTCAAGTTAACATCCGCAGGTGAGAAAAATGGCTGGGTTGGAAGCAGAAACAGGCTGACACATTTCATATTACAACAATAGACACATACCAGATGGAGGGTTGGAGAGCTGGGTGCACAGATGAATGCGTTCTTCCCGTACCCTCTCGCTGCCAGGCTAGAATCCTGTTCAGGGAGAAGGGAGAGGGACTGAGGGCTGTGAGTCTCAGAGCAGTAGGAAGCCAGACCTAGGCTTGCTGCTGCCTCCGTAGGAAAACTGCGGAGAGAAATGGGTACGTGACTGTCTAGTCAGCAGATGAAACCAAAGGCAGCTTTGCAAAGATGCATGTTTTTCAGGCATGGCACACAGGCAGCAGAATGCCAGTGCACCTGACCACAGTACTCAGGGGTCAACTGTGTCAACAGAGGACTGCCAAATAGAGGGGCTCCCATCCTCATCCCAACCCTAGCACTGTGCAGGGCCATGGACCCACAGCACAGTACAGAAGTGGGGATAGGGTGCCCAAAGATGACTGAATTTAAAGTGTTTCTAGTCTGGCAGGAATTGTATTGTGTTCTAATGAATGCAGTGAGGTCTCTGACACATCTGAGCAGGTAGACTGGGACTGAGTCCTGCTACACACGTTCAATTACTCTGAGGCAGGAGAGGTGACAAATGCTGCCGGCTCATAGGAGTGGCTGTGCAGGAGAGGTGAGAGCTCTTCTCAGAGGGCTCAAGCCTGAGCCAGGCTTTGACGTGTAGGATGAGAGCATGTGAGTTAGAAGGAGATTTCAGATAAATGTGTGTTGATACAAAACAGACAGGCAGGGCACCTTCCAGGAAATTTAAGAAATTTTGTTTTGTTTTCACAAAGGTTTATTTTGAAGACATGCTAGGAAAAGAAGTTAGAAAATCAGGCACAGAAACCAATGAAGATTGAAGAGTTTTAAGCTAAAAAAAAAAAAAAACTAGAGTATCATAGAAAGACAAGAAATATATTTAAATGATAATGACTTAATCCTCAGTATGTAGCATAAAACCACATATTATTCATTGAACAATTAACTTAAACACATGCATATATAGCAATGTTCAATTAAGGCAAGAATTACCTCTACTTTTCCACTGTTTTAACTTCTAGCATAGTTCCTGAAACACCAAAGTACTCAATAAATATTTATTAAAATGAATATAAAAGATATTATCTGTCTTATATAATAAAAGGTATCTTGATTATTCAACACTTTATTCTAAGTTTCAAATATAGCATTTAGCACATAGGTGCTCAGTAAATATTTTAATAAATACAGGAATTATTCTGTAAGTATGAAAAAACCACAAAATAATGAATATGTAAAGAACATTAATTAATATGAAGATGAACCAATGTAGATTTCACATGTGAGCCACAGTGCTTTTGATAGGAATCAAGTAAAACCTTTACTAAAGTGGAACTAATCTCTGCTTTGGTCTGAGTCCATGGCCCACTGTCAACCTGACTGTGGTCATTTTCTTTATCACGTAACAGTTTGTGTCCCATGATGGGCCACACCAGAAGGGCTGTTCCCAACAGCAAAAAAGTCTCTCTCTGTCTCTGTTTAAGTTTTGTAGCAATTCGAGTGTAAAAGCCAGGGATCTTCATCAGCCGTGTTTGGATACCCGTGGGCAGCTATTTTTGTTCCTATGTGCTCCTGCACAGATCTGTGTACTATATCAGATGTAATTTAAAGAAGTTACTGTCTACTCTGAGGCCTGCAAAACCATTTGCTGTGGTAGCAGCCAAGTTGGCTTCTCTGTGCAGCTCTGTAGGGAGGTTTTATAAATCATTCTGGTTTAGGGAAGGAATCAAAGACTCTCTAGGCTAAGAGTCTACAAAAATTCTTTCTCATAACTCTACAGTTTCTGATCCTGTATTACTTCATCAATGGAATACTATTCAGCTTTAAAAAGGAAGAAAATTCTGACATGCTACAACATGGATGAACTTTGAAGACATTATGTCAATTGAAATAATATGATTCTACTTATAAGAGGTCCCTAGCATAGTCAAATTCATAGAGACAGAAAGTAGAAACAGAGGCGAGCAGGGATTGGGGGAGGGGGTCGTGGGGAGTTATGGTTTCGTGGGTGCAGACTTTCTACTCAGAGTGATGAAAAAGTTCCAGAGATCAATGGTGGTGATGGATTCACAATGTGAATCTACTTAATGCCACTAAACTCTACACTTAAAATGGTTACAATGGTATGTTTTATATTATGTGTAGTTTACCATAATGGAAACATTTTTTTAACATTTTTAAAAAGCTAATTGGAAGTTCTGAGCTCATGGGTAGGGTTTACACACTGTAAAGTCCAGTAGGATGATACAGCTCGGCCATTTCTTTGGGGATCCCCTCTTCGTCAATTTCTTGAGGTCTTTCCCTTTACACTGGTGGGAGTCTCCAGAGAAAGACCTTCCAAACTCTTGCATGGAGGGTAGAGGCCAGCTGCCAACATCCTGGAAATAGAATAAGGGAAGAGGGCATAGGTCTTGGCAGTCAGTATGTAAATATTTATTTAATCTTCTTTCAATCCTTCTTAGTCCTCCTTTCATTAAGGTTCCCCTGCCCTAGACTGTGTCTGGTGTAACCCCTGTCCAGTGACCTTTCTCATTTATCCCATCTCTGGAGAATAGACACTCAGGCTTCTGCTGGGCTGAAGGAAAACTGCACAGAGGAGAGGAGATGGCATGTCTTAAAGAGATTTCAACCAGTCCTCCTGTTTAGACCCCGCACCTTAAGCCCTACTTCTAGAGATGACTGATACCACCAATTTCTGAGCCTTTGGGGGATTTTTCAGTGCCATGGAGTTTGTTTATCTATTGATCTCTTTGTTGGTTTAAAGTCACCTTTCTTAGGTCTGATAAGTCAGTTATTAATATCATTCGAGCATCTGCTTTCCAGATTACAATATATTTAACTATTTCTCTCTCTTTATCTTTGTCCTTGTGGGTTTATGCAAGTTAAAAAAAAAAGAGTCTTTACAGTTATTTTAGTGGGTTTTAGAATGGAGCAAGAATAAATGTGTATGCTCCGTCCTCCATCTTTGCCAGAAATTCTCTTGGGTAGTTTTTACAATGCCATTTAAAACATTATTGTGATCTCTTAGGCTCCATTAGCAGAAGGAAACCATCTAAAAACAAGGAAAGTGACAGTCCTACTGTCACTTGGTGGTTAGTGAACTCTGGAATACTATTTTCAGTTCTGGGCACAATCCTTAAAACTAGAAAAAATAGAATTGGTCATTGGTCATTGGCCAATTGGGTCATTGACCCAAAGATCATTCAGGAGCAGGTTGTTTAATTTCAATGTATTTGTATAGTTTTGAGAATTCCTCTTATAATTGATTTCTAGTTTTATCCCACAGTGGTTTGAGAAAATACTTGATATGATTTCAATTTTTAAAAATTTATTGAGACTTATTTTGTGGCCTTTCATATGGTCCATCTTGGAAAATATTCCATGAGCTGATGACAAGAACATACACTCTGCAGTTTTGGGGTAGAATGCTCTGTAAATATCTGTTGGGTCCGTTTGTTTTAGAGTCCCATTTAGGTCCAGTGTTTATCTGTTAACTTTCCATCTCAATGATCTGCATAGCGCTGTCAGTGGAGTGCCAAAGATCCCCATTATTATTGTATTGCTGTCTCTCTCCTTTTTTAGGTCTAGTAGTATTTGTTTTATAAATGGTGGGAGCTCTGGTGTTATGTAAATTTATATTTAGTAGTGTTATATCTTCTTGTTGGATTTTTTTATCATTATATAATCTTTGTCTTTTTTTACTATTGTGGATTTAAGGTCTGTCTTATTGGGTACAATGTACATTATACAGGTGACAGGTACACTGAAAGCCCAGGCTTCACCACTATATAATTCATTCATGTAACCAAAAACCACCTGCACCCCTAAATCTATTGAAATTTTAAAAAGGTAATTAAATGAAAAAAAGAAGGAAAAACTGTAATTATTTTAGAGGATAGTGACTAGAATATTAATGGAACAGTTGAAGGGATTGGGAATGTTTTCAGCAGAGAATGGATATTATTGGAAGTTGACCTCAAATATTTGAAAGGCTGATTCACTCGTTCATTCATTTGATACATCTTCATTGAGTCCCTATCGTGCCAGGAAGGGTTCTTCTAGTGTGGGAACAAGGGGGTAAATGTAGCCAATTCCCAATTTTCATGGAGCTTACTTTCCGGGGCAAAAAGAGTGATTTACTGGGTGGGCCCACTATAGAAGTAGAGCAAATGGATAAAACCCATAGGAAGATCAATTTCAAACGAATACAAAGAAGAAATTTAAAATGTTAGAACAGCTGAAGTGTGATGAACAGCTTGGCCAACCCCCTCAGAAGTCAGGGAGAACCAGGATACTCCCAGGGAAGTGGTTCAGCAGAGAGGTCGAGTAAACTGGCTCTGGTCAGAGTCCCAGCTCTAACCCTTGCTGTCTGTTGACCTTGGCCAAGTCACAGCCTGTCAGGGCCTCCACTGTTTCACTGGAAAGTGAGGGTGATAAGGTGAGGCATTAAGAGGAGTAAAGGAACTAATCTGGCAAAGTACTTAGAAGAATATGTGGCACGTAGCAAATGCTACCTAAGTATTAGCTGTATCATTTCTTGTCTACTTTTCCTTTTTTTTACCAAGTTTTTATTTTGAAAAAATTTTAAGCCAACAGAAAAGTTGCAAAAATAATATAATGAACACCTACATACTCTACCTTAATTTTCCTCTTGTTAGCACTTGCTGCATTTGCTTTCTCTCTCTGAGTGTGCTTTGTTCGTTTGTGGCTAGACCATTTGAGTATTAGTCCCAGCTATCATGACACTTCGCCCCTATGTAGTCTGGAATACAATTTTCCAAGCTTGAGGGCATTCTCCCACATAGCCATAATAGAATTACCATAGTCAGGAAATTTAATGTTGATACAATCCTATTTTCTAATGTACAGTCCATATTCACCGTTCTCCAACTATCTCAATACTGTTTTTACAGCTTTTTAAAAAATTAAGATCTAATCAAGGATCTTGTATTTAATTACATTTAATTGTTATGTCTCTTTATCCTCTTTAATCCGAAACTGTTCACCATGCTTTTTTGTCTTTTATGACACTGACATTTTTGAGAAGCCCAAGCCATCATTTGTAAAATGTAACTCAATTTGGATTCGTCTGATTCTTTCCTCTTGATTAGATTTAAATTAAACATTTTTTAAAAAAATACTACATAGCTGATGTGGTTCTCTTGGTGCATCACACCAGAACTACCTGATGTCAAATTGTCCCACTACTCTCATTGTAACTTCTATTATTTGGTTAAGGTGTTACCTGCCAACTTCCCTTGTTGTAATTAGTAAATCATTGGGTGATACTCTGAGACTGTGTGAATGTCCTATTCCCTGGATAATATTTCACAATCTTTCATTGTGGTTTTAATATACATTGGTGCTTCTTTTATTATTTCATAATGGGCATTGAACAGAGAAGATAACTTAAGTTCAGAGAGAAGATTGCCATAGAGTCCAGCGGGTAGTTAGCCTCACTTAGTAGAAAAGAACACAAGCTTTGGTGTAAACTCACAACTCTCTGCCAATGACCAGCCTAATGATGCTGGGTAAATTTCCTTAAATTTAATCTTGTGCAAAATGAGAATTATAATTTCAATCTCACAGGATTTATTCGTGAATTGAATACAAAGGGAAGCTATCCTGAAAATGATGATGATGATGATGATGAATATAGTATTACAGGGTGAAGATGATTAAATTTTCAACTAACTTTGTGGCGGTTAGAGAAAGAATGAAGTGGATACACCAGACAGGTTGGAGAAAGAATGAAGTGGATACACCAGACAGGTTGTGGGGAAAGAGCCTTGCTCTATAATCCATCAGATAAGAGAAAAAGAGGACACAAAGAAAGACACTGTGATCAAACATTTGGTGAACACTTCCTATGTAGTACCAGCCACTCTAGGACTGGTACATTTAATCAGTGAGTGATTTTGACTCGAAGATTTTTAACAGGTTAGGTCAGGGAAATTACGGCATTGCCTCCTGGGTTTGGGCAAATTGGGAAGGGCAGGAAGATGAAAAGTTTGATCGTTATCACATTCAGCCTGAATTGGTGGTAATGCGGCCAGTTTGAAATGCCCGGCAGAGAGGAGGTGAGAGTCAGTGTCGGACTGTTTGCATGAGCATCACCTGAGAAGCCTGTAAAAATCATAAATTTCTAAACTAAGCTGCCCCTTCAGAGATTCTGATTCAGTATATCTTGGGTGAGGTTTTGGCCCACTGCCAGGGTAGATAAAGTGTTACATGAACCAAAAAGGTCAGCTCAGGGGTAGAAAGTTGATTTGTGTGTCATCAGATTAGAGACAGAAATTGTATACCTGGGTGTGATAGCATTAGCCCTAGTCCTGGTTTATAACGATAAGAATAAGCCACTAAGGTCTTTTATAAATAGACTGAAGCAATTCAACATGTACATTACTGACAAAGCTGACACAGAAATAGCTGGAAAGGTCTGCAGCCAATCCTGAGATCTGTGCTGTCCCATGTGTGGCCACCAGCCACATGTGACTCAGCTAGAAGGAAAGAAGCAACAGTTGAGTTGATATACTTTTAGGATATTTATTTGAGTATTTAGAATCACTAAAAAAAAAAAAACATTTTTATTATGGGAAATTTAAATGTAAACTAAATTGAGTCAATCTAAATCAATTAAAATCAGACACATTTAAAAATACAGCTCCTCAGTTAAAACAGCCACATTTCAAGCGTTTCAGTAGCTAGGGGCTACTGCACTGGACAGTGTGGATATAGAACATTTCCAACAGCACAGAAAGTTCTGTTGGATGGTGCTGCTGAGGAAGTGTTGGTAAGTTGCCAAAGGCCCACCCACAGTGGAAAATAGCTGTTACTGGCCTCACTGTAGACACCAGGAAAGATTTGATGTTCAGTGAATTAAGGACTATTTTAGTTGGTCTTATTGCAAGCTAGAGGAGGAAAGACTGCAGGAGGCTGTTGTAGACTCATGCGAGTCAGGAGGTAGCTGATAAAGTGAAGCAGAACATCCATTGATACCCATTCCCCCTTTTCAGGGTATGTGTTAGGGTCCAGGGAGACTGAACTGTTAAACCCTATGGCCCTGGTGGCAAGCTACCTGGAATGTCCTCTCTTAAAGGGCCAGTCAACCAGTCATTTTTGGATCCGACTCTCCTCCTGGCCCACACCTTCCCATTCCCCAGGCAGCCTGACTGCCAAGACGGTTGGCAGCGCCCAGGTGTGATACCAGGTAGCTGCATTTCCTCTCTGTGTGTGCTCTGTTGGCCCTCTCTAAGCCTAGTCTGCATCCATCTGCTCCTCTCGCCCTTCCACGCTGCAGAGTTAGGTGTTGTTTTGTCCCCTGGAGGAAGCCCATATTGTTCTGTTCTTACCAGAGAAGAAACAAATCAGGAGCAACAAGGAAAAATATGGAGTGTAAGCATGTGTTTCCAGGTCATCAACATGCAAGCAAACGTGCACGAAAATGAGTGTTAATTTACTGCATGATTCAGTGTTTGCAAGACTATCAAGTCATTTCCCATAGGCTGCCCAACAGCCATCACATGGTAATGAACTTCTATTATAACCCATGTATGATGGCTGAACCGACAACCTAATGATCACAGAAAAGTGCAAAATAATAACAATGGTGATAACAATAATGATAGCATAATAATTAACCGGCAAAGGCATTTACCACTGGGATCAGGTGGGGAATACAGGTTTTGGGGGCAGTTATAACAGGTCTGATTGCCTCATTTTAACATTTGTGCTTTCTGTTGTCTTCATTTAAAAAAAATAAAAATTCTCAACTATGAAAATAGACCCAGTCTAACAATTAAAATAGAAAGAAGTGGTATGGTTAAATAAGTTATGCTTTTACTTTTTCATCTTAGGTTTCGGAGGTCCTTTAATATTTCTTTGGACTGTTCTGTGGTAATTGTCAAAACCAGAAAAAGACTCCTGGTTTTTGGGATTCTTGTGTTCAGTAATGAATTATATTCTCCATTATCCATTTTCTCATTGAAACACATGTGCCTTTGGCTTTGCTTTAGTTATCTGTAAAACTCACAGTGGACTTGTACTTTAAAATGGACCAAACCATTTGAAAACAAGACCAATTTGAAGATAAATGGGCTTACTTACCTGGCAGGGGAGATGCCAGGATCACAAGGTGGTTTTCCCAGGATGAGGCTCATCCATTTCCTGGACCCCTGTGGTTTCCCCAAATGTGGGAAACTCCGCTTCATAATGTATGGAACTGGGGGACTATGTTTGTGCTCCCCCTGATACTTGCTTTTTAAAAAAGAAAAAAAATTAAAAATTAAAGATAAATGGGCATTTAAAATTCACTTTATGCTTTTTTTCTTCTCATTATTTTCTTCTTCTCATTTTTCCTATCATCAATTGTATTTTAATATCTGGTTGAAGGGAGAATCCATTAGATTTTAACAATGTAAACACTCATGATGAATTTAAAATGTCCAAAAGAGAATTCTGAATAACGGAAGTAGAGTTTAATGTTTAGTTATTTCTTTTTCTTGAAAAGTTGCCTCCGCTCATGCTCGTTTTCTTTGGTGGAGCATTGTTAGCTACCTTGTTTTGGGCAAATACCCTCTAGCAGGTTTCAGCCCAGAACAAATATTTACAGTTAAGCCCTAAACTCTAGAAAATGGCTTTATACACGTGCTGGGGGTGGGGTTGGGCTTAAAGGGAAAGGCCGGCTGTGTCTTGGCTTTAGAAACACAAGTGGAGCCACCGCAATAAATCATTAAAGACACTCAGAAGGGTGTTTATTGGAGAAATGCTTACCTTGGGTAAGCTAAGGTGGAGGGTGAGAGGCTATGGGGGCTGCGGTCCCACAGAACTAATGGGCACACTTTTTACAGACAGAAGGGCCATGCTTTAGTCATAGTGGTAAATCTGTAGTGACAGACGTTTGTTCTATATTTGTGAATGACCTGATTTGGCATGCATGCAGCTCGTTCTGCTGACAATAATGATAACATGGTGTGAGGGAGAGAGAGCGAGAAGAAAGGAGAAGGGCTGGGGTGGGGGAGCTGGGCGGAGGGAGGAGAGAAACCCAGGCAGACAGAAAGGGAGAAGGGGAAACGAATATTAAACAGGTGCAGAGCGTGAGCATCTCAGGGTGACCCCAAGGAAGCCTGTCTTTGGTATCTGATGATTTTAATTTGGGAGGAAGTCTTAACATTTATGCCTAATTGATTTAGGGAGGATCGCCTTTCCTTCCTCCACACCCCCTCCCTCTCTCACTCCTCTCCCCAGCAATCTCTGGGGATGGTACTCAGAACAGCTGTCAGACCATAACGGGGATGCTTCTGCAATAAGGAATCCCTTGCAATTTGCAAAATCTGCCTGGCCTTCCACGCTTTGCTGCAGTCCTGCAACCCATGGCCACTTCAGGTAAGAAAGAGACTGGCCAGAAGTGACAAAAAGAACGAAAGGCTGTCACTCATTGGAAAGGAAGTAGCATTATGCTCCTAGCCACGTCTCCTTCTCCCAAGCCATCCCCTTCTTAGAATAAGAAATGTAATTCATGGCAAGAGCAATTACAACCCCCAAAGAGAGAGAGGCTGGGTGGCGGGTGGAGCAATGAATGAGGAGGATGTGAGAATTCTGTGTACTGTTCCTAACTTGCTGTGTGACTATGGACAAGTGCTGTCCCCTCTCTGAGCCTACTTTCTGACCTGTAAAATGAAACAATTCAAAAGATGATCTCTAAGGAAAGTTTTAGGACTAAAAATCACGCGCAGCTAAAAATCACCTACAGCCCTCGTGGTAGGTATATAGATATGTAGGTAGGTAGACCTAATGCAGCCCCCTCATAGAGGTCTTCCTGGCAAGCTCCATGCAAAGTATTGTTCCCCTCCCATCATGCTGTCTTACAGCCCTCCCCGCCGTATGAAACCATCCTTGTGATTTCTTTATAGTCATTTTATTAACCTACTATGATGCAAGCTCCGTGCAAATAGGGATACACTCTGTCTTACCACTTCTTCCTTGGTGAAGAATATATATAATTTTATATATATAATACATATATATTTATACATATATATTCTTCACCAAGGAAGAACCTATATTTTATATATACACACATTCGTGTGTATATGTATATGTAAAATGCTTGAGGAGTGTTGAGTGAACACATCCAGCTATTTCTGTATGCTAAATTCTTTCAATTTGCAAGTGATAGAGAGACATACTCAGGTTACTTCGATGAATGGGCCTTTATGAGGGACACACAAGCAAATAAGGGAAGAGAAAACAATCTCGTGAAGCCCATCAGCAGGCACTATTGAGCAATGAAACATGCCATCGCTACCAAGGGCACAGTGGAAGCTCTGTGACCTGAGAGCCCCCTGACAGCACAGCATCAGCTCTATTTGTCATCCCCTCACACTGAGCATCCCTTGCTCTCCACTCCCTGGCTCTGCCATTTTAATGAGATGTATGCACGGTCTCACCATTTCTGTTGCTCTGGATCCTCCAGAATAAACAACTGTGTGTGGGTCCCAAGGTCAAAGTCCTCCAGAAAGGATTTGATTGGCTTCCCTAACCACTCTATCCAGTGTAGGAAATCCCCTTGGAAAAAATTGCCCTTGACGTCAGCACATAGGGGAAGGGTCTTTACCAGGGGGCACATCAGAAGCCACCAAGCAGGTTTTTCAAAATACACTTTTGAGGACCCACTGATAGGTGATAAGCTTAGAATCTCCAGGCGGTGTTGAGTTGGACATCTGGCGTTTGGGAGAGTCTCCCCAGGGAGTCCTCTTGTGCAGCTTTGGACCACCGCCACCACCGTTTTGGCCCCATCCGCTCTGGCCTGGCAGGGTGGGTCACTGGTACAGAGCAAGGGAGTAAGCACAGCACATATTCAGAACGCCATGGGATCCTTTCAAATGCCCTGCCCCATCTGTCTGTCCACTGTTCCCACTACCTGCATGGTAGGTATGATGTCTCTCTTCCTAGGTATGATACGTAGACATTGGGTCTTGATTCTAATATCTCTCTCCTTCCCCTGCAGAAACACTTGTAAAGATTAAGACAAGTTAGAAACCGGTAGCGTAAGTGTGTGCTTCATAGCTGGGGTTACAGAAAACAGAGCACATAACCGTAGATTCCATTTCAGGATTAGAATTTGGCTTCTTAAAATCATGATGCTTTATTCTGCAATCTTTTTCATTCACAGTGCCACCAAGGTAGGAGTGCCTGGAAAGGAATTTATTCTTTGCTGGGCCACATGCAGGACAGCCTACTGAACTGCTTAGGAAATATAACTGTGCTCATTTCCTTCACCAAAACAAAACAAAACAAAGGAACAAACGAAAAAGGAGGAGGTGGGGGAGAAGGAAAAGAAGGAGGAGGACGAGGAGGGAAAAACAATATCACACATGGACCAGTTTCTATGACTGACATCAGGAGGCCCTCTGGAAAGAGTGAGCTACAGAGAGAGGAAGGTTGGGCAGCGATTTATCCAACACAGTGTGTGCTGAACTCCAGTTTGTATGATGTACAAAAGAGAGAGAACATACAGCCTCTGCCTTCACTGAGCTGACAGTCCAATGGGGGGACACGCGGAAAGGATCTATAATATTAAATAAGATAATGCATGTAAAGAGCCTAATAAGTGCCAGGCCTACTGTATGATCTCAACAGATGCTATTTCCCTTTCGTCTGAAACAGAGAAGCTAATTACACAATAGCCGTATGTGTCAGACTTGCCCAGCCTCCCTTCCAAGTTCCTTCTCCCTCATTCACCTCTAGAGGATTTTCCAGGCTCCCTTGCAACTGGGGCAGCCGTATGACATAGGAGAAGTCTGCTGGGTTTGTCATTATCCCTTTGCACTGGGTTGATTAGTGTCTTAAAATAATTCATGTACATCTGTAAATGTGACATTATTTGGAAATAGGGCCTTTGTAGATGTAATCAAGTTAAGATGACATCCTACTGGATCAGGATGGACGCTAAATTCGATAGGACCAGTGTCCTCATGGGAAGAGGGAAATTTGGACACAGAGACACAGACATATGGGAGAGGCCATTTGGAGATGCAGGCAAAGATTGGAGTGAGGCCTCTACATGCCAAGGAAGGCCAAGGATAGCTACAACCTACAGAAGCTACAAGGGGCAGGGAAGGACTGTCCCCTAGAGCCTTCAGAGGGAGGTGGCCCTGATGACACCTTGATTTCAGACTTCCAACCTCCAGAACTGTGAGAGAATAAATATGTGCTATTTGAAGCCACCCAGTTGGTGGTACTTAGTTACAGCAGCCTTAGTAACTAATATGCCTTCTTCCTTGAGTGAGGACACGATGCTTTGAGGAGCAGCAACATCTTTATGAGTGTGAGGACAGGGGGCATACGCTAAGTAAAGACAGGAGACCGGAAAGACAGTAGGAGCCTGCTTCCCTGTGGCAAGTTCCCCAGACGTGAAACAAATAAATCCCTTGGTGTTTCAGGTATTGTCACTCAGGTTTTCTGTGACAGATGACACATTTCTGACTAATGCCCTACAGTCAAGCAGAAATGACATGAGAGACACTTGAGCTCATGTCTCAGCCATGTTGTTATGCAGACGAGTGGCCCTGGGCAGGTCATTAAAAATTCTCAAAAGTCACTATAGTCCTCCTTAAAATAGGAACAATAATATATACCTGAGTTTTAAATGAGATATTTTACGAGAAAGCCAGGTGCCGTCCATGGGGTGGGGGAAGCTAATGCAAATGACCAGGGCTGCTGGACCCCAAGGGACCTGAGTATCAATACAACTGACATTTAAAGACCATTATCCCCACCTTGTTGGGGGAGCCTCCAATTTTTTTAAATCAGGAAGTGGCTGTCAGTAGCCCTAGTACAAATACTTTATAAAATATGAAGAACCATACCAACATTGGGGAGGATTTAAGTACAATTAAATAGTTCCATCACCCAACTTAAAAGAAGGACTCCTAATGTTCTTATCCAACAGAAGAGAACAGAGGAGATTTTTTTTTAGGTTCCTTCTGGGGTAGCTTCACCTCCTGAACTTCCCGCATCATCCCTTTCTTGCCCTAAGTATGTTTTTCCCCACTCAAGACCCTTTGCTTGGTTATGAGCAAATACAAGACATGAGCTAGTTGCCTTCCGACTCTCCTTAGTCAGAAGGCAGCAGGAGGAGGGATGGAAACTTGCTCCGAAGGCCAGTGGGCCCTTGATGTAACTGAGGGGCAAACTCAAGGGTAGACCCCAGACATATACTACAGCTCGCTGGAAATCTAAGGGGACATCTGACCTTCCCAGCAGGGCACATGGAACACAGTATGCCTTTCGCTCACTTCCCCCTTGGCAGGCAGGCCTCTCCCAGAGCAAGCCCCATTTTCCAAAGGGCCAGAGCCTCCCAACATTCAGCGCCTCCAGACACGGGGCTGTGCGTGGCCTGGTACCCGACTTCTTTAGCTTCTGGTTGCTTTCAGCATCCGATTCTAATCACCTGTTTGTAGATGTGACTATACGCCTCAGCAGGCCCTGGTCTCTCTTTCCTTTTCCTCCCACCCATTCTCACCCTCTCACCACTTTAGAGCTAAGTGAATACGGTTTTCCAAATATAGTTTTGCAGCCAGTGTGCTAGGCCTTCTAATGAGCCACGATAATTGCTTCTGCCGTTTTCCAAAATGAAAATCAACCTCCAAAGAGCAGCTGGTTTCTTGCAATGTTCTCCTCCCTCCAATCACGTCCCGCCTTCCTACAAGTCAGTCACAGCCCAGCCTTGACCGCCTGGTGGGTGAGCAGGGCCAGTGGGAGCCGCTGGGAGACATGTTCTGGGGAGGAAGCAGGCGGGCGATTGTGCGCTTCGTTAGACGTGAGGGAATGCGGAGGAAGAGGGAGTGGGGAAGACCTGGTTTTGTTTTTGAATTCTAAGATGTCTGATGATGTGTTGTGCTTATGGATATATCTGAAAAGATAACCCAGTTCTTAGATGACAGAGCAAAGATATTTCCACTCTCCTACCTTTCTTTTCAAAAATCACTCCAAAACAATAAAGAGAACAAGAAACAATAACACAAACTCCATATTCTATGAAGGTGGGAGACATCTGTGATCTGGAAGCACCATATATGAAGATGAGAAACAGACGGAGGAGTGGTAAGCACTCAGTAGGTCTGCAGAAAGTCAAATGCAATAGCCAGAGGATGATACCATTGCGAAGGCAGCCAATCCCCCTGCCTGAAACAGGAAACTCTGGGGAGCTGGGAGGGCCACAGACGGTATCAGTCAGAATCCAGCATGGAATGGAAAATACTCCATCTACCCACTGTGGTGCAAAGATAATAATATGGTAAGAATTCCAGGTTCCCTTTGTGGAGCGCTAGTTGGTGCCTGTTCCATTACAAACGTTCTCTCGTGCAAACCTCCCAACAGCAGCAAAAGGTATTACTCCCCCATTTTTTTTTTTTCTAACCCCAGTGAGACTGGCCTCTATCAAAAAATCCCAAGACAATTTAGTTTTTAAGCTCTGCAGTTTTTGAATGATTGGGACACAGTGAGCTTGCATGGTCGAGCATGGAGCTGGGTTCAGGAGAGAGGCTGACATGAGCTCATTGGAGCGTCTCTGCACTGTGGTTTCTTTGCCTGAGCATGAGGTAGAGTCAGCCACAGGATTTAGATTGTTGATGGGCAAAACTTAAGAGCAAAGGCACTAAGAGAAATTAAATTTAGGATTGATTGTAAAAGTTACATGAGAATAAAGCTACACTAATGAAAAGTCTGGTACAGATCAATGAATGAAATAGAGTCCATAAGTAGATCCAAACACATACATAAATATAAAATAAAAATGAATCTGAAATGAATATAAAGTAAAAGTGGCATTTAAAATCATTAAAGAAAACATGGTGTTGGAATAACTAAACAATATCTTATAACAATAATAAAGTTTGATGTATAACTTCGTTCTTTACATCAAAATAAATTCCAAAAGGTACAAAGATTTAGATGTAAAAAGAAAGCCATTGAAGTCCAGAAAAAAATTTTTTAAAATTAATTTCATAATCAGAAATATCTTCCTAACTAGGACACAAAGAAGTTATAAATTTTAAAAAAGTAATTAATGCAAAAAAGGAATAAATTTGTCTTCTGCCTGAAAAATATTATCTTAACTGAAATAAAAATATAAATGGCAAACTGGATTAAAATATTTATAATACACATGTGTCAAATAGTGCATTTTGTTATTATAGTCAGAAGCCTAAACTGACTGGAAAATGAACAACCTTTATAAACAGAAAATTCACAGGGAAATATAAATAGCATTTAAGCATAAGAAAATATGCCTGATAAGAGAAGTGAAATCATAATTGTGAGATCACATTTTTAATGGCCAGATTACAAAGAGAACAGCGTTTGATCCTATACTTGCTTTGGCGAGAGCACAGAAACTCAGAATTCTTGTTTAATGCCCTTGGTTGTGTATATTGTTACGACCTCTGTAAAGAGCAATTTGACAGTATCTACCAGAATAAACAATGAATATAACAATTGATCAGCAATTCTACTTCTAGAAATTTATCTTATTCGTACCCTCTCATATATGCACAAAAGCTACAGCAGCATTATTATAATAGCAAAAGACCAAACACAATGTATCTGCTAAGAGAGGACCGATTGACTCAGTTATGGTAGATCTACATGGTGGATCACCATAAGCCATGAAAAAGTAAGAAACCTCTTTGTGCACTGACACAAAATGGTTCCGAAGATACATGGCTAAGTGAGGACACAAAGTTTGAAGCCGTGTATGTAGTTTGCTCTTGTTTGTGTGACTTTAAAAAAATGATGCAGGTGCATGAACATGCACATAGGCTATTCCTGTAACGACACACAAGGAACCAGTAACATCAGCTGCCTCTGGGGAGGAATTCGTTGACTTCAAGACAACAGTGGGAGTCAGATTTAATTCCCCTTGAATATTCTTTCATAAGGTTATTTTTTTCTTAAACCATGTTCATGTGTTACCTATTCTAGTAAGTAAATTATTTCAAGTGGGAAAACAATTGAGGATAGGAGTTGGGCCAGGAAATGGCATGAGAAAACGTTTTTATCAGAAATGGTGGTCTCCTCTTTGTTGGGTCACAGCCCCCGCCACCCACCTGCCTCCCCTCTGTTCTAACTTTATATGTCCCTGGAGACTAACCCGCCCAGTTAGTTCCCAGGAGAATTTATTTCTGATCTGGATGGTGGTTAAGGGAGAGGTTTGGTGTATTGTTTGCAAACTCTAGAGAGGAAATCAAATCTCGGGGCAGAGGGTGCAGGGCAGAGGAAGGGAAGAGGCAGGAACCGAGAGACTCTAAGAGGATTGGCCACATGCCCCTGTCTAGAATGTGTCCATCTGAGAATCCAGCCTTTCCTGAATGTCCAGGTCTCTTAAAGCACCACTTAAGTGAGTATGACCGTGGTTGTATAGTTTGTACTTTGTTCTCTGTTCGCCAGATTTTGATCATTCAAATTTCTCCTCCCCAAGTTTTTAAAGCTTGCCAATTTTGTTTCTTTCCATTCAGCCCTTTTCTCTAGCCTGTCTCATATCTCTGGCCTTCACCAGAGTCCTGCACAAACAGAAGAGTAGACAAAGTTGGCTTTAGAAGCTGCCTACCTTCCCCCACTGCTCCTCCACCCCCTCCCTCAGCAGCCCCATCCAGCCCTGAAACATGGGGTCAGGTGGCCGGGAGGCCGGTGGCAAGAAGTGGAAACAATGCATTTTCCCTGGACTCTCTGATGCAGCCCTGGGGCTTCAGGCTGTTGGGATTTTCCCACTGGCCAGAGCCGTGGTCAGGACCCAGACCTCAACTCATGTCCAGTGTGGCCCTCGGCTTTGAGTTCTCATGGCTCAGGAATGTTGGCTCCTCAGCTCTGGTGAGAAAAGCACTCGAGCCAAGTGGATGCCGTGTTAATAAAAGCAGCTACCGTATATTATTACTTGAACAAATGAAAATAATTCCACTGGATCATATTTCTTTGGCCTGCCGGGCTCAAGTCTCAGTGTGACAATGTCTTAAATTCCACGTAAGTCTAAATAGACTTATGTGGAACCAAACTCCACTAGAAAGAGAAGCATTCAGCTCTTACCATGCAGAAGGGCATTTTGCAGATGAGCACATCACGGGTGTTTTGGGGTGAGTTTCCTCTGGCAGAAATGCCTACTAGTCTGAGGTAGATAAGACAAGCTGTCTTCTTGTCATTAGACAGAGCTAAGTCACCTGGACTGATGAAGGTCTAGTTCTGTCTTTAAAGAGCTTCATCCTGTGGCTGCTTTGGACACTTGTCCCTATTATTCCTGGTTGGGGAGTGGGGCACGGGGTGGAAGGAGATGGTCAATAAGGAGAAAAAACCTTTTTGTCCTAAGCCTCTTTCCATCTGCAGACCCTGACTGCTTCCTTTTCTGTTTTTAGCTGAAATATCGTCCAGCTCTGAAAATGCCTACATTTTCTAACCCCTTTTCCTAACACACAATGCAACTGTCAACTTAGAGATGTTGGAAACCGTCTTCATCATGTACGTCATTCTTCTCACTCCTGAACAGCTCTGTGCAGCAGGCAGGGACTTGTCTGCAGGCCCCAGGCCCCTCATCAGGGCATGCGCCTCTCGCTGCATTGCAGGCCCATCTCCCTCTTGTCTAAGGAGGGAGATGCTCTGCACCCCTCTTCTTCCAGCTGGGTTTTCTTGGCCCTCATGCTCTGACCATCAGCTCTTGCCTCCCCATCACCAGCGCCCCCACCCCGCCCAGCTCCCTCCCCCCATGAGAAATCCCATTTATTGGCAGGAACAGTTGAGCTGGGAAGATGAGGCAACCCAGGGTACTTAAAGGGAAATCATGTGAATGAAATCATCACCCAGTGGGAGTCTTCCTGGCTCTGGGCATCAGTTGGCAATTGTTTTTTGACTGTGATAATGGGCCCCTGAGGGGCGACGGTGGGGCAAGTGTAGAAGTTGTCAGGAACATCTGGTCCCCAGCTACACAAGGCACCAGGTGCCCCAGGCTTGGGGCACAGCTGTCCGGCCCCACTCCCCATGCCCAGGCCAGCCTGGCCCTGGGGCCCAGGATCCAGAGAGGAGAACCTCCCACCTTGGAGAAGCTGCTCTTTGGCCAAATGCCATAGGGCAGGGGAGGGGTGGGAGGGCAGTGGGCAAAGAGGGCGGGTCCTCCCTCAGAGAAGTTCCCCTTTCTCTTGGGCTCTGTCTATTCAGTGAGCCTACAGCTCACCCACCCACTTGACCCCGAGAGCAGGCTTGAGTCCACTGGTAGGAGTCCGCCCACACTTCAGAGAGATGGCCCCTTCCCTGATGCTGTTCTGCAGCTCTTCCCCCATGGTAAGGCTTTCTCTGATTGTTAAATCTCACAGTCCCTTTCCCAGCTTCTACAATAATCAGGAGATTTAAGGTAGGAAGGGGATAAATTTACCCTATATTTGTGCCCCCCCAAAGTTAAATTGCTTTCTGAGTAAGGAGAAATAATAAATGGTTTGTTAATAAAGGTGGCAAAGAGAAGGATTTGTGCTTCCTTCTAGGAGATGCACTTGCTAAAAAGCCCCCTGCATAGACTCCCACAGCCAACAACCTGAGTTCCCAGCCCTCCCACTGGGTGACATTTCTGGCATCATGTAGGCTGGTGAAAAGGGGCTCTTTGGGATGACCCATTCCACAGAGGGGGCAGCTGCTCCACCAAACACTGGGCGGTCCCAGGCTGCTTCTTGGGCCCCCATCACTTTTGCAGAGAGTGGTGAACAGAGTGTCTGGGAATTCCGAGTGTCAAGCCCATTTCACCTCTCCCTGGCCTGCCACCCCACTATCAGGGCCAGGGTGATGGGGGGCAGTACGACTGCCTGCCCTCCAGAGGCCAGGGAGCCTGCTGGTCCCCAAGCCTGCCTGTGCCTCAGAAACACAAACCAAGCAGATTTCTAGGCCTGCATCCTAGTCCTACTGAATAAGAATCTCTGAGGTAGGTCCCTGGAAATCTATACTTTTGACAAGTTACCAAGGTGATACAGATGCTAACCATCCACAGAGTGTGTTTGAGACTCACTGATTTTGACGCACGTCACATGTTCGCGTAAACCACCCCAGACTGAGATGCTGCGCTAGAGCGCAGGGCAGAGGCCGCCTGCGAACCCGGTCTAGGGCTCCGTAAGCCTCCTCTGGGGGCCCAGCCCCAGCACAGCCCAGATCATTCCTTCCCCACCTGATCGTCAGCTTGTCCTCCAAGGGGTGGTACTGCAGCCCTCCACACCCTCCCTGTAAATAACTCTGGTATTTCTGGGGCCTGCTCTGAGGGCTTCCTTTTTAGCCTTCTTATTTCTGTCCAAAGAACTCTCCATTTCTTCTACTTCATAGGGATGTTTTCCCACCCCATTTTTTTTTTTTTTTATTTTGATACAGAGTCTCACTGTGTTGCCTGGGCTAGAGTGCTGTGGTATCAGCCTGGCTCACAGCAACCTCAGACTCCTGGGCTCAAGTGATCCTCCTGTCTCAGCCTCCCAAGTAGCTGGGACTACAGGCATGCGCCACCATGCCCGGCTAATTTTCTCTGTATATATTTAATTGGCCAATTAATTTATTTCTATTATTAGTAGAGACAGGGTCTCACTCTTGCTCAGGCTGGTCGTGAACTCCTGACCTTGAGCAATCCGCCCGCCTCGGCCTCCCAGAGTGCTAGGATTACAGGCGTGAGCCACCACGCCAGGCCCCCACCCCATATTTTAAATCATGGACTGAGAGCCCCAGGAGCAAGTGAGCCAGAGAGAACAAAGATTTTGGGAAACGCTTAGGAGCTAAGCCCAAGTGCCAGCATCCGCACTGCCAGGGGTGGAGGGAGCGGCGGGGCCGGCGCTGCCCAGAGCGTGTAGTGGGGAGGGTGCTTCTCCAGCCTGCGCCATCAGAGACCAGGGGACTTAAAACCGTAGAACAAAATCTCAGCCCATGATGAAGATGAAGAGTAGCCTCCAGTTCCACTTCTCCTAACCACGCGCTAGGCTGGGGGTGGGGTGGGGGGCCCGCAGAGGGCGCGTTAAGGAGCAGCGCGCCGGGGCTGAAAGACAGGCTTGTTCTCTGGTCCTCTCCACTGCAAGGAGTCAAGCCTGCCTGGGAGCCTGGGTGCCAGACAGCTTATGCGGGTCCCCTCTGACCCGAGAGCTCTCTGAGCTGTTGCTTCTGTTGAATGGTGAAGGCTCCCCCATGGATCAAGCCAAGCCTGGACTGGAGCAGAGGCCAGTTAACTGCAGCGGACAAAGCAGAAGCGTCCAGGGTCCCCACTTGCACAGGCTCCTTTCACAGCCCTTCCTTTCTCATTCTAGACAAACATCCCCTTCTTGACTCAGAATTCAGCATTATTTTCTTCAATTGTATAAGCATCATGCAAACTGGAGCTCCCCCTGGCTGGATGAACTTACCGTTGTGTACAATCTTCCTTTACTGTTCATGGCAACAAAGAGGGCGCTTCGCACTCCAAAGAGACTCACCACACCTCTCTCCACTGTGGAAATCTCCAGCAGGCCTGCAAGGAAATGGGAGCCACGTTACCTAAGGCTCGTGCACATCAGAGTGGGGACTCGGGTGGACAAGGGCACCAAAGTCAGTTCCCTGCTCCTGGAAAGTCAGACCTCCCCTCACCCTGTCTTGGATCCCTCTAACTTTAGAAGATCTTGGCTTCTGGACTGGTTCAGTCCTGCCATTGTGCTGTTAAAAATCTAGTCCTGCAAGGGAAGGTTCTGACATCAGAGTTAGGGACCTACCACGATGACCACTTATGTATCTATTTATCTGAGATTTCACTGACATAATCATTTGAGGTCCTTGACTTGGGTGAAAGAAATGAATTCTGATTATTAATAATTTTAATGTATACTCTCCACATGTTTCAACAAAGCTTAACCCACCTAATCTTGCAAACATACAGCCACACGGAGGGGACTATCCACATAGCAACCTATCAACCTGTAGGATAAGAACCTGGGGACAGAGGGAGCAGGTTGAAATAAAAATGGTGTGCTTCAGCTGGAAATTTTGCAAACCTCTTGCCTCTCCTTCTCAAAGAGGGAAGCTGAATAAAAATAAGCTTGTGTCTAATTTGGTCCTAGTATCCTAACTCATTCTCCCCACCCCTGCCTTATGGTTCCAGTGATCTTACGAGGCGGCAGCGGGGCCAGTAATGCTGCAGCAGTTAGTGCCTCAGAGGCTCCAGGGGGTGAAAGCAAAGCACACCAAGATGCTCGCTGAGCCTGCACCTAGGCAGGGTCACACTGAGTCATCTACGTGGTGAATAACATTTCTCCCCCCGTTACAGAAGGATCCCATCCACCAGAGCAAGGTCCCTTCACCTTTTAGCCCTGCTTGAGCCCATGCCCCCAAGCATCCCAGCTGGCTGCAATGGACACTCACTGTAGGGGTTCTCCTCATGGGTGCCGCTGATCCGGCCATCGGGGGGCACCTGGAGGTGAAAGCCGATGCCCACGTTGCAGTAGAGCCTCCGCTGCCGCTTGATCCCCACCAAATAGCCACTTTCCCAGTTCACCCCGGCGATCTCTCCAGCTAGCCCAGCGCGGGACCTGGATAGCAGGGTGCCCCAGCCCCTTGCGTCCAGCAGCGTGTTGTTGGCGCGGGTGCCTGCAGGTGAGGGCACCACCATGCCCACTAGGATGGCTAGGAAGATGAGAGCCCACAGCGTGCCCTGAAGACGTCCTGCTCCCCGGGACATAGTGATGAACAGCTTCTGTCCCAGGGCCATCCACCTTTCCTCTCAGGCACGTGGTCAGAATTAATGGCCCTAAAAATACCGCCCTTCTTGTTTTTCTCCCCTCGGCATGGCGGCAGGGGCTTATTTTTGGAAGGCAGATGAAGGCTGCTGACATGAAACCAAAGCCTGCATCGGGCACTCGGGTTGAGAACAGAGGGACCCAGGCTGAGCCGCGGCCGGTAGGGACCATGGCTCGGGGACGCTCTCTAGCTCGCCTGCTTGCTCTGTCCTGAGTTGATGATATTTGATTTGACCTATCTTTATAGTTAGTTCAGCAGCTCGGCCCTCCCCTCCAGCCATCATCACCCTGACGTCAGCCGGCCCAGCTCACTTATCCAGGGCTGTAACTTTAACCTGCTCCCGGGCCTGGCTGCCTCCCCAGACCCCCATCACCCTCCACGCTCCCTAGGGGTTCTGGGAGCCGCTCTCATTCCACCCATGAGGCAGGAATGGAGTGAGTAGGGAGCATCTCTGGGGGAAGGAGGGAGCTGGCCAGGGGCCCAGGGGAAGAGGGAAAACAGGACCCAAATTGGGCAGAAGTTCTTGGCCTGGCAGCATTGGCTTCCTTATTTAGAGGGCAAAGGGTAAAGATGGATGGGAGAAGGCTTGGTGGCAGGTGATGAGAGTAGCCTGCCAGTTACCCTTGAGACCTTTTCATGGGAAGAGCTCACAATTGAGGGGGAAGGGCCAAACGCTTTTAGCAGAAGAGCACAGGGAGCTGTAGGGCTGTGGAGGGAGGAAGGGTTAGGGTCTAGCTTTCCCTGCTCACCATCCTGGTCACTACGTTCACCCAGGGTCAAAGTTAAGTCTGGCCCTTGACAGCCCACCGGCCATTTTCCTCCCTGGGCTTATCCTTGGCATGAGGCTGATATTATTTTACAGATGAGGAAGCTGAGGCTTAGAGAAGTTAAATGACTTGCGAGAGTTACCACAGCTAATGAGTGGCAAAGCCAGAATCCAGAGCGTCTGCCCGAGTCCAAAGCCTGTGCGTGCCTGTTGCTTGTAGCAGAAGTTAGATTTCCAGCCTGGCCCACGGAGTCTGCTTAGCCCCATGCCAGCAGCACATCATTGAATTATTTCAATAGCACAAAATGATTCATCTGTTAAGAAAAATCCTTATTGAGTGTCTTTGATGCACATGGGAATTTCTGCATTTGCAGACAACTTTTGCTAGGTTGATATTACAGTTAGACACTAGTAAAAATATTTCTGTGAAGAAGGTATTCCTACACCCCAATTTTCTTTTTCCATATTACTTTTAAGTAAATTATATGTTTCACTGAAGTAAAACAATTATTATTACTATTTTTTTTAGAGACAAGGTTTTGCTCTGTCACCCAGGCTGCAGTGCAGTAGAGTCTCCAACTCCCAGGCTCAAGCAATCCTCCCACCTCAGCTTCTCAAGTAGCTGGAACTTCAGCTACTCTAACCAGCTAATTTTGAAAAATTTTTGGTAGAGATGGGGTATTGCTATGTTGTCCAGACTGATCTCAAACTCCTGGCTTTAAGCAATCCTCCTGCCTTAGCTTCCCCAAATTCTGGAATTACGTGAACCACCACGTGCAGTCTAGAATAATTATTTTAAAAGCTACAAAAGAAAAAAAACCCAACAAATTGCCATGCAAATATAAGAAAGAAGGAAGTATGTCTCTGAGTATAAAATAAATTACAAAGGTCACATGGGGAATTAACTTGAGTTTGAAATCTCGTTTCCTTGTCTTTCAATCCAGGCCTTAATCTGTTGGTGGGACAGCAGCGCTGATTGTGTGGGGATTGGGAGGGGTGTGTGAGGGTGGTAACAGAGGTAGGAAGGATGGGTTTGAACATCGGGGCAGATGGAGCTGGTCCCAGCGGACAGCTTCCTCAGCTCCTCTCCACGCCACACTGCAGGCTTCAGGCAGCCCAGAAAGCTCCAGTGGGCTCCTGGGCCCGCTCAGGGACACTTCTGAGGCACCACTGCCTTCCCTCTGATTCTAAACCTCCTGCTCTGGCCTGGGTCTAGGCCTCTGGTCTGTGGCTTCTACTTGCCCTCTGCCCCTCTGCCTTGTTCATTCGGCTTGAAGCTTTGGTTAGAACTTCTGTATTTCAGTGTTGTCCTAGACACGCTTTCTCAGATCCCGTGAAGCCCAGACATCTCCCGTCGGTACACTTAGTGGGTGAACTGAGTGGGGAGGGTGTAAGCACCGCTGCCACTCCTGCCCTCACCACCAGCCTGGTTTCCCGACCAGACTGTCTCTCCTCTCCCCGTGACCACCATTGCTTCAGGTCCAACCTTATCGTCACCAGTACCACCATTTCCCACAACAAGGAAAGACTGCAGCCTTAGGGGTACAGATTGAGTCTACTGTGTAGGCCTTTGTTGGAAAATGGTTTAAAAAAAGAAAAGGAGGTTTTGGAGACATCTTTCTGCAGAGTAGGAAGGTCACGAATAATCCAAAGAAAAAATTGTTGACAAAAAGAATCACTTTGGATTTCCAGCTTGATTCCATACGGTTAAGCTTTCGTGGATGCAAGAGCAGAGGGGGCACTTTCTCAACGATGTTCGGTTTCGAATCTTGTCTTAACTATGCTTGCTGCTCTGGCTTAGGGAAGAGGCAGCCAGAAGCATGTTGGATAGTAAGGAGAAGTTAGTCTGAAATGAACACTTGCTGTGGATACTTGGAGAGGTACTCATTAACAGAGTTCAGAATCTCTGTGGAATATTTCTTGGAACCCATTCACTTTGGGACAACCTTAGGAGAAAATTAAACTGTAACAAGGGCCATGCTATATTACAATAAAAATGGTAAATCTCTTTAGACTCACCTCATCCCAGGTTCCTATCTATGTAGAGGTTGTAGTTGATGTCATATAAAGCAATGGCTGTGGAATGAGGCCACCTGGATTTGAATCCCAACTCCACCACATATTCGCCATGTGATCTTGGGAAAGTTTTGGACTTCTCTGAGCCTCATTTTATTTCACCTGCAAAATGAGATCATTATTGCCTAGTGTTGTTACTGTGATTAGCAATAATATATGCAAAAGGGCCAGTGCAGAGCACAACATAACTCTTCCCCAGACTTTTCTCTGAAACACATTGAAAATCTCTTATCCAATTAAATAAGGACAAACCCGGAGTGAGAAGAACCATCTCTCATCTCAAGGGGCGGGAGAGACACGTGGCTTTCCAGTTCTTAATTGCCATCCACCAGAGCATATGTTGTGATGGCTGTTAACATATGCAGAAGCAGGCAGCCCAGATTCCTAAAATGTTCTGAAAACCAGTAATAGTCTTGGTGTCGTCCCCTGTTAAATATAAAACTTAAGTAATTCATTCTATTAAAAAGCCTGGGTCTTATTTTTATCGGGTGATGTGATGAGGCCCTGTTCTAAATGCGCCTCCTGTGCCTGTCTCTATAGCAACTCCACTGTGCTCATATAGCCATATATTTTTCCTGAAGGCTAATTAAGTTGACAACTGCAAGGGCTTCTTGGTTTACCAGATTTGCACTTGACCCTTCTCTTGGGGCTTAGGGACCCCTATGGATATGAAGTGATAAAGAAAAGAGTAACAGGTGGGGGAGGCCTCTCTCCATGGACCCCTCTTTCAAATAGCTGCCCAACTGCCTTTGGGGGCTGTCAATCACTCGTGCTGGATGAGCCAAGATTTAGCAGAGGTAGGGAAATATGTTAACGTCTGTCTCCTTCCACGACAGGGTCCTTGTCCCTGAGCGGGCCCCACAAAGTATAGGTTGGTCCAATTTGGCAGTGCTTAGCTACACCTCCTTTTCATATTATCTGCAGAGTAGAGCTGCCTCTGTCCCAACCAGGAGGGTTTTCCTCTATGACTCCTGTTTATTACATAATAAAGTTCGAATGCCTGAGGAGTGACCGTATGGGAAAGCACATAAAACTCAGAGGAGCCATGTACATGTAGCTAGTGAAAACCTGCTCTTACTTGTACTTTTTACATTTGGTTTTGAAAAAGTAACATTTACCTCTTTCTATAGATAATTTGGAAAATACAGAAAACTATACGGTAGAAAATAAAATAGCTGTGCTTAGCGTCTTTACATCTTTTTGTCTCAGTATCTGTCTTTGTGGTACGTGGGCACAGAGGCCTTGACGCCTCCCTTTATCTCTTCCTCTCTTGCTGAGACGGGCACCTCTGCACCTACCCTGGTGCTTGGTGGCAGAGGTTGCTCACAGGACTTAATTGGCCTGAGATGGGCATGTGTAGAGATGAGGGTCTAGGAAGGACCCCTGCCCTAGACTTGAGCAAAGAAGGGCATTTAGGGCTCATGAAACTTGCTACAAGAGAGAGAATTCAAGAGAAAAAGTTTCAACTGATCAAAGGTCTCAAGTTTGGACTTCTGCAGGGAAGGGTCAGCTGTTATTTTGCTAGCTGTTCCATGGAGGAACCTATATTTCATACTTTCTTAGTTGAACTAAACTTTCCCCTAGGTCTCACCCACATAACTAGGAGCCATTAACAGTCATAATTCAAATTTCCCTAGTTCTTGCTTCTCCCAATGCATGTGGAACCTCAGCCCACGAAAAATTGCCCCCAAGATATTTCTGGGGTTCTAGACCATGTCTCACATGTGTTAGTGAATGGATGACTGCTCCAGCCTGGGGCCACTGCAGGGCATCTGTGTGGGTCACCCCGTCCAGCAGCCCTTCCACTTCCTCTGAGCAGCCCACAGTATTACGTTTCTCACTACAGTGCCTGAAGCCCTCAAGGAGTGGATTTATGTTCTGTTTCAAAGCAAGGAAGGAAGAACACCTTCATCCGCTTCTTCACGTTACACCTGCTGATGGAATACCTGACCAGCACGACTCATGCCCTGGTGATTTACTAATTTGGATTTTATTTTCAGACTCTCTGCCCTGCCGAGGATTCAGTCTTGTTACAGGTTGAGCTCATCAGGTGGGATTTCCTTTTCCTTCTGGATGGATTCTTTCTCCGGAGGCTCATCAACCCTCAGACAAATAGAATTCTGCTGGGGCCAGCCCATCCACGTTGTCTAGATATGTCTGAATCCTGGCGTAAGTTCAGACAGGAGACCCTGCTCCTGAGATCCCTGTACTGGAGAGGGAGGGAGCCCCCAGACACTCAGCCTTGTGGTCTGGTTGCCCAAGTGTTTGCAGAGTTTTCTGGTAGAAAGTCATATTCCCCTTCCACTCCAGAAATCATCTTCTTCAGTTAAAGGGCTTCAGATCTATCCCATCAGTCGAGCCCCAAGCTCTGTGTGCTTTCCTCTCTTTCTTCTCTCTCTCAGTCCCACTCACTCTCTTTCCCTCTCACTCCCTCCCCCTCCTTCCTATTCTATAGCCATAGGTTCAAGCCTAGAGGCTTAGCCAACTGCCAAGGAAGCAGCACCTCGGGTTGGCTGATCACCACTGCCACACATCTCAGCTGAATTCGCAAAGAGGCAGAGGAGTCAGGTAACTTTCTGGAACCTCAGAACCTAAGGGATTTTGGCTCTGCTCAGAGTTTTGCAGTTTCTCAGATTTGCTTTCAAGATCATCATCTAATAATACCTGCTGCTGCATGCTGTGCTGAGGCGGGCATGCACACTGCCAGCCGCCATGCGACGTTACATAAAAGACTCAGCTCCCCAGTGTGGCAAAAAGGCCCTCATGTCCTGACTTCTTCTGCCCCTCGCCAGCTCCGTCCCCTGCATCTCCCTCTGTGGGAATTTTTGCTTCAGCAACCTCAAATGGCCTGTCATTCTCAGGCATAACTTTGTGCTCTTTCTGCCTCATGTCTTTGCTCAAACTGGTGAATGGCTTCCCCTCTTTAAAGACTCAGCTTAAATGTCAGCTCCGGAAGCAATCCCTGACAACCTTCCACCTGTCTCTAAGCTGGATTAGGTGCCCTGCTCCCCTCCCCCACTCTGCCTCATTAGTGTTTCGCACATATCTCTATCACTGCCCTTACCAGATTTATAATAATTTGATGGGGTTCTCGTTTGGATAGCGAGACCCAAGATGTCATAAAGAGAGCTGGATGTACTCTCTGGCCCCAGATAACTAAAAAAACTGGAAAAACATGTCAAAGAACAGTTTTCAAGATATTAGACATCAGTCTGTAACAAAGAAAAGTGGCCCCTCGAGACACTGGTGTGAGTCCTACACTTGCACCTGCTTACTGACTTACAAGAGTTTTCAGGCATGGCACAGGGAGGAAAACCTGGGTGGATCCTGAAAAACACCTTGAACTGGGGACATGAGGCTAACGGAGAGAGCCGAAAACCAAGAGGGCTTTCAGGGACAACTACTAGAGAAGAAAGAGCTGCAAAGAGAGAACTTAGAGATGTGCAGAGGGACTCCTTTGAGTGGCCACAGAGTACTTGCTGATCAGCACCTGTGTATGCTACCTGAGGCTGGAGAAAGAACTAGGCAGAAGGATTAGAGGGAGTATGTAGAGTGCACACGGGATTGGAAACAATGCCTGTTCCCACCAGACAGACTGGAAAATATTATAATTCCTGGGGCACTGGGTTGGGTCTTGCCTCAATAGTGAGGAATAATTATCTCCAGACCAAATGCTGTTCTGATCCCACCTAACAAATATTAAAAGAAAAACATAAAAAGGATCAATCTGTTTTCAAGTGTGTTAAATGCACTCTAGGAAAAATTCAAGAATATTTATACAAATAAAATACGTCCAGCCCTCAACAGGGCAAAATTCTCAATGTCTGACACACTATAAAAAAAATCCAGTTATAAAAAAGGGCAGTATGAGTCATAATAAGGAGAATAATAAAACAGTTGAAACCAACCTGGAATTAACAGAGGTATTAGAATTAGCAGACAAGTACATTAAAACAGTTATTATAACTATATTTCATTTGTTCAAAAACCTAAATAAAAGATAAAAAATGCTAAGTAGAGACATGGAAGATATAAAAAAGACCCGAGTCAAACCTCTGGAGGTGAAAACACAGCACCTGAGATGAAAAATACACTGGATGGGATTACTGACAGATTGGACATTGCGGAAGAAAATATTAGTGAAAGTGAAGACACGACCATGGCAACTATCTGGAGAAAAAATGAACCACAGAGAAAAAATAAACTAAAAAATGAATAGAGCAGACTCCTGGGTTCTGGTCTGGCATGTAGGTAGCTTAGAGGTTGCCATTCAGTACTAACAACAAGTAAAAACTTAAACAAACTGAAAAAATCAACTATTTTTCTTAGATCTGTCAGTGAAATGAGGTCACAGGGCAGACTACTGCCCTGAAAACCGGAGAGACAGACAGGCATATGTATAGAATCACAATTCAGCAGAGCAGAAACCTTCTCAGACACCAGTGCTGGGGCAGGAAAACCTTAACTGTAATTGATGAATTGTTGGAGGCTTAGTGGACAAGACTGAGAGAGAAAAACTCCAGGGGAAGCCAGAACTTGGGGCCCCCAGACTTTTGTGACTTTTACCTCCAGAAGCTCTATCAGGTTCTCGTGGTGAATATCTGAGAAAAATCCCATTGTACTTCCAGTAGGGAGAAAGGAAAAGTAACCATTTTGAAATAGGTCAGAACATTTTGTTCTCCTTAACAAGGCCTGCCTTCAGGAGAAACTATTTTTCCAGAGCCCAACCTGCATGGGTTTTATCAGAACCTCACTTACTTGGGGGAAGGCAAAAATCAAACTCCAGACCTATCTAGCCTTCCTGTCCCACCTAAGGCAGGAAAAAAGCTGAGAAGCCTGACGAAATTTAGAGTACAGAGGCACCAAAAGACTGAGACCTAACGTGGGGCCGTAGAACTCTTCTCTTCCCCTCATACCCTACCACTACATTACTAAAGGCATATTTACTGTGGTTCCTTTTATCCAGTACACCATGTCTACGTTCTTACAAAAAATTACAAGACATACTAAAAGACAAAAAACACGGTTTGAAGAGATTGAATCAAGCATCAGACCAGAGTCAGATATAGCAGTAATCTATAGCAGTTAGAATGACCAGACCAGGAATTTTTTAAAACTGTGATTAATATGCCAAGGGCTTTAATGGAAAAAGTAGACAACATACAAGAGCATATAGATAATGTAAGCAGAGAGATGGAAATTCTAAGAAAGAATAAACAGATATGCTAGAGATCAAAAACACTGTAACAGAAATGAAGAATGCCTTCGATGGGCTCATTAGGAGACTGGACATGGCTACTAATATAGCAAGGAAAGAATCTTTGAACTTGAGGATATGACAATTGAAACTCCCCAAACTTAAAAGCAAAGAGAAAAATGACTAGGAAAAAATAGAACAGAATATCCAAATATCCAAATATCCAAGAATTTGAGACAACTACAGAAGATGTAACACATGCATAACGTAAATATCACAAAGAGAAGAAAGAGAAAGAAATATTTGTGGCAATAATAACTGAGAAGAGAATTTCTCCCAAATTAATGTCAGATGCCAAACCACAGATACAGGAAGCTCAGAGAACACCAAGCAGAATAAATGCCAAAAAAACTACATGAAGGAAATTATATTTAAATTTCAAAAACTCTAAGATAAAGAAAAATTTTTGAAAGAAGCCAGAGGAAAAATATCTTATTTATAGAGCAGTATCAGGGCTCAGAACACAATACCACAAAGTATGGCACCTTGGCATGCTGAGTACTTTGAACTGAAGATTGGAAATGCCTCAGAAACAAGGTCTCTCTGACTTTCTCCTGCCCTCTTATCTTCTGCCCTTCTTTCTCCCCCCAAAGTGAGTCATAGAAACCAATTCTCAATGGTGAGAAACTAGAAGCTTACCCACTAAGATCAGAAACAAGGCAAGGATGTCTCTGCTCACCAGTTTTTCAACATAATACTGGAAGTCCTAGCTAATACAGTAAGACAAGACAAGAAAAAAAAATACGCCAGGTGTGGTGGCTCATGCCTATAATCCTAGCAATCTGGGAGGCCGAGGCACGAGGATCGCTTGAGGTCAAGAATTCAACACCAGCCGAGCAAAAGTGAGAACCTATCTCTACTAAAAATATAAAAAATTATCCAGGTGTTGTGGTGCACGAATGTAGTCCCAGCTACTTAAGAGGCTGATGTAGGAGGATCGCTTGAGCCCAAGAGTTTGAGGTTACTGTGAGCTAGGCTGATGCCATGGCACTCTAGCCCTGGCAACAGAATGAGACTCTGTCTCCAAAAAAATAAATACATAAAATAAAGAAAGGCAGAAAGAAAAGAAAAGAGAAAAGAAAAAAAAAAAGAAAAGGAAAGGAAGGAAGAAATAAAACTGTCTTTGTTTGTAGATCATATTATTGTCTGTGGAGAAAATCCAAAAGAATCACCACTAACACAAAAAACTCCTAGAACTAACAAGTGATAATAGCAAAGTTACAGGCTACAAGGTTAATGTATGATACAAAAGACCATAACTTTCCTATATGCCAGCAATGAACAAATAGAATTTGAAATTACAAATACATTACCATTTACATTAACACCCCCAAAATGGAAATACTTAGGTATAAATATAACAAAATATGTACAAGAGCTATGTGAGGAAAACTATAAAACTCAAATGAGAGATATCCAAAAAGAACTAAATAAATGAAGAGATAGTTAATGTTCATGGATAGGAAGATTTAATATTGCCAAATGTCCATTCTTCCCAACTTGATCTATAGATTGAATGCAATCTCAATTAAAATTTTAGTAAGTTGTTTTATAGATATCAACAAATTTATTCTAAAGTTCAAATGGAGAGGTAAAGACCCAGAATAGCCAACAAAATATTAAAGGAGAAGAACAAAGTCGAGGGCAGACATTACATCAAGGCTTACTATAAAGCTACAATAATTGAGACTGTGTGGTATTGGTGAAAGAATAGACAAATAGATCATTGGAATAGAATAGAGAGCCCAGAAATAGACCCACATACATATAGTCAACTGCTTTTGACAAAGGTGCAAAGGCAATACAATGGAGAAAAGCCAATGCTTTTAACAAATGTTGTTGGACTACTTGGGCATCCACATGGAAAAAAATAAATCTAGGCTGGGCATGGTGGCTCACACCTATGATCGCAGCACTTTGGGAGTCCAAGGCAGTAGAATTGCTTGAGGCCAGGAGTTTGATATCAGCCTGGACAACAGAGCAAGACCCTTGTCTACAAAAGTAAAAAAAAGGCCGGGCGCGGTGGCTCATGCCTGTAATCCTAGCACTCTGGGAGGCCAAGGTGGGTGAATCGCTCAAGGTCAGGAGTTCGAGATCAGCCTGAGCAAGAGCGAGACCTCGTCTCTACTATAAATAGAAAGAAATTAATTGGCCAACTAAAAACATATAGAAAAAATTAGCTGGGCATGGTGGTGCATGCCTGTAGTCCCAGCTACTTGGGAGGCTGAGGCAGAAGG
>CAUYRT010041386.1:0-15853 GCA_963574885.1 Lepilemur ruficaudatus
GGGTCGATGTCTCTCAGCCTCAGGATCTGCCCTGTTTTCCTGGAGTCACTGGGCCAGCAGTGCCTGGGAGGGCTGGCAGATAGGGAGCTCACAGTCTGAGTACCCCTCAGTCTGCTGTAGGGCCCCAAATGGGAAGGTCCCGTTCCCTTGAGATGCCTCCGGGTGGTGGCTAAATTGTCTCTCTCAGCAGCCGTGGGTAGGGAAGGGGGAGGGGAGAAGGAGGCAATATGGCGTCTGCCGATCGGCTTGAGTCTTTGGGCTGGGAGGTGTCCCGGGGGAGCTGGGAGCCTGGTGCAGTGTCCACAAGAGGCTCACTGCTCACCGCAGCAGTCGTCTCTGGGCTAGTGTTAGCAGGTCTCTCCCACCACCCAGGAGCCCACCAGCAGTCCGAGATGGAAGGGAGGGGAAAATCAGCCACTCCACCTACCCTTGTCACTGGTCTCCAAGCTTCTCATGGGCTTTCTCCCTCCAGTTCTCCTCCGCAACCTCCTCCCGTGGAGTCTCTCATAGTCTCCTCTGACCCTCGTCCGGTGTATGCTTGTCTGCTTGCTTATTTCTTCTGCTTTCTTCTAAAATCTGTCTTTTTTGCGGAGACACTCTGGCTGGTGGCTTTTCTCATCCACCATCTTTAATCTTCTCCTAAAATGTGCTTTTAATGTGAAATAAGATGGATGATTAGTGCAAATGATAAGACTTCTACTTCTGTTAGGAAAAAGCAACGCCTTCCTTTTAGTGGATGAGATATTTCTCTTATTCTGTTTATATTCAAATACTAAATAAGGACATTTTTATCACAGTTGTGTGTGAATTTGCATAACCTGAGATGAAATACCAAAATAATTTTAATAAAGTGAAAATCAGGACATACAAGAATTAAGGTTGAGTGTATAATTATCATGTTTACAGTATTTTTGATGACACGAGGCAAACAGCTATATTTAGACATACATCTGTTTCAAATAACAAAAAAAATAGTGCTATAGCTAAAAATATTCTTTAAGAGTGCACTGAATTCTGAAAAACATAACTGCTAAGATTTCAAAGTGCAGCCATCTATTTCATGTGTTATGATCCATCATTCTGACTTTATAAAACAAAACAAAACTTTTCAATCTAGTATTTTTTTTAGTATTGACTTATTAGAACTGAAAAAAATTGTCTTTGTGCAATCCTGAACATGATAACTAATGACATTGTCATTTATTTTTTTTAAGTGCTTCATTTATAAGGAAAAGAAAAACTCATTACATTGGCATCATTAGGGTAATTCCTACCCTTGCTTTATGATTCTCTGCTTTAAAGGTCAATCAGAAACTCAGCTGTCTGAGAAGTCCAGGGGAATATGATTATTCCAAATTCTAAATTACCACATTCTTGACCAGAGTCACTATGAGATGACTTGCCTTCCCCATGGACCTAGCTAACTATAGTTTTCACTAATTATTGATATGTAAACTTGGCCTTCTTTTCATTCTCAGAGGTCTGCATGCAGCATGTGCCTTGGTGATTTTCAGTATCTTTCAAGGTAATTAGAGACTGTCATCTTTATTCAACAAAATATGTGGTTACTGGAAATCTAACTTCCGTTTACAAATGCAAAGTAATGTACCCCCTTAGCAAAAGAACCAAAATTCTTCAAAAATTCTCCAGGAGATACCATGTTTTTCTAATGTCCATGTTTTTAGGAGTCAGAGAGCCATAAAAAAAACCCTTAAACAAAAAATTCATCCTTAGACAAAAATAAAAATGGTTAGCCATACTTCTATTCATTGGGTGATTTCTTTTTCATATTTGCCACATTCCACATTCTTCCTAATTTGCCAAATATTTTGATGAATTTTAACTCTGTAAGTTAAGGACGCATCCATGTGTCTATTAGGTCAATGCCATCTGTAGCAAGGATGAGGTATAAGGATATGGAACATGAGCCCTCCTTTTACATAACTTTGTGAAAAATATTAATTTAACTTATAAATTTCATACAATGGCATAAAGTGCATATAAAGTAAGAACCATATTGTTATCATTATTAATAAATGTTTATTAAGTTCAAATCAGTAGTTATAAAATATGTGTAAAGGAAAAAGCAATGAACTCTTCAGTATCCATCGCATTCTTAAATAGAGGATATTATCTTCACTTTTGAATAGTTTTTAATACCCCTCCCAAATCTATCTTTATCACCCTCTTGCTTTTCAAATAATTTTACCACATTTTTAAATCCTAAACAAGGTATTATTTAATTATAAATTTTTTTGTGTATGATATAAATATTTGCTGTTTTTTCTGCAACTTTTTAAATATTTTGTTCCTAAGTTATTCATGTTGTTACTAAAAAAAGTAGCTCATTATTTTCACTATAGTATTCTATTTTACAAATAAACTATGATTTATTTATCCATTTTACATTTCATGAGCTTTTGAACTCTTGTTATTACAAATCATGCTATTATGAATATTCCTGTACAATTTCTGATGTACATATGCAAGAATTTCTAAAATATTTCATGTTATCAAGCCCTTTGGCAGTTCACAGAAACCTTTGATGGCTTTTCATAATAACGTTATAAAGAATTAAACGTTTTACAAATTTAAAATAAAATACATGTTTAAAATAAACCAATTTTTTAAAAATACAATTAAAATTTTTTTAATGTGTGTTATAGTAATAAATGTTCTTCTTTATTAACCCACTAAATAAAATCTAGCAAGAGTATAATTACTGCCATAATTTCTAAGAAATAATTAGCATAAATGATATTTGGGAATATTGCACTAACTCTAATGTGATTTGCCTACCTGTGATTCCTGTGTTGATAAATCTTCCATATTGATAATACTACTTTAGGTATTTCCTTTCATTCACAATTGAAGAAAATGCTAAATTTCAGTTAGAAATTCAGTGAAAATAAAGATAAAATGTTTTTCTCATGTAACTGCACAGAACCTCTGAAAGCTATCCATATACTTCTTGAGAGTCCATGGATTTCAGTCAAAAACTTCTAGTTAAGAAAGGAATTTTACTAAATAATTCTTAATTATTTTCCAAAATTATTTTCTCATTTTATCCTCCCCCAATTACTGTATAGGATTTTTCATTGTTTCACATTTTTTTCAACACAATATTGTCAAACTTTTTATGTATTTATTTATATTTTAGACTAGCCAAGTGCAGTAGTGAGAAGGGGGGAAAGTAGTAAAACAAGGAGTTCAATCCGTAACTGACTGTGAACAATCAAGTGAGATTACTCACTACCTTTGGACCAGCCCAAACTTTTACTCTGTTTACCTTTTTGAAGTAAAATAGCATCTTGTTATGGTTTTAATTTGCATTTCTGTGATTTTTATAATATTAGAAATCTTATTGCATGTTATTAAACATTTGTGTTTCTATTTCTGTAAAATAACCATTCATGTTTTTGCCCATGTAAGTTTTCTATATTCTCTGGAAAAATATTTTTGTTCACATTTTTTGAAAAGTTTGTCTTCATTTTTGCTGTGCCTTAGGATAATTAGAAGTTTTTTTTTTTTTTTTTGAGACAGAGTCTCACTCTGTTGCCCAGGCTGGAGTGAGTGCCCTGGCGCCAGCCTAGCTCACAGCAACCTCAAACTACTGGGCTCAAGCAATCCTTCTGCCTCAGCCTCCCAAGTGGCTGGGACTACAGGCATGTGCCACCATGCCCGGCTAATTTTTTCTATATATTTTTAGTTGGCCAATAAATTTCTTTCTATTTATAGTAGAGACGGGGTCTCGCTCTTGCTCTGGCTGGTTTCAAACTTCTGACCTTGAGCGATCCGCCCACCTCGGCCTCCCAGAGTGCTAGGATTACAGGCGTGAGCCACGGCGCCAGGCCAGAGCCCAGGAGTTTGAGGTTGCTGTGAGCTACGCTGATGCCATGGCACTCTAGCCTGGACAACAAAGTGAGACTCTGTCTCAAAAAAATAAAATATTTTCACTTCAGCCTTGTACTCCTGGGCTGAAGCAATCCTCCTACCTCAGCCTCCCAAGTAGCTGGGACTACAAGCATGTGCCACTGTGTCCAGCTAATGTTTTATTATTATTATTTTAAAGAGACAAGGTCTCACTATGGTGCCCAGGCTGATCTTGAATTCCTGGCCTCAAGTGATCTTCCCACCTTGGCCTTACAAAGTGCTGGTATTACAGGCATGAGCCACTGTGCCAGGCCACATTTTACATTTCTGCCAGCAGTACATGAGGGTTCCAGTTTCTACACATCCTCACCAATGCTTGTCATTATCTATCTTTTTCATTATAGCAATCCTAGTGAATGTGAAGTGGTATCTCATTAATGGGTTTGACTGGCATTTCCCTAATAGCAAATGATGTTGAGTATTTTTTCATGTGCTTATTGGCGTCTATACATCTTCTTTAGAGAAATGTCTATTTGAATCCCTTGCCCACTTAAAAATTGGGTTATTTTGTTTTTTATTGTTGAATTGTAAGAGTTCTTTATATATTCTGGATACTATATCCAGAATATACCAGATACTATATCCAGAATACACTTTATCCAGAATATATACTGGATTTCTGGTCCCTTACCAGAAATATGATTTGCAAATATTTTCTATTCTGTGAATTGTCTTTTTTTTTTCTTGATAGCATCATTTGAAGCCCAAAATTTTTTAATTTGGATGTCATCCAAATTATTTATTTTCACTTTTGTTGCTTGTGCTGTTGTTATCATATCTAAGAAGCCACTGTCTGATTCAAGGTCACAAAGATTTACACTTAGTTTTCCTCTAAGAGTTTTTTGTTTTTTCTTTTTCTTTTTTTTTTTGAGACAGGGTCTTGCTCTGTTGCTAGAGAGAGTGCAGTGGCCTCATCATAGCTCATAGCAACCTCAAACTCCTAGGTTCAAGCGATTCTCTTACCTCATCTTCCTGAGTAGCTGGAATTCTAGGTGTGTGCCATCACACTGGCTAGATTTTTTTTTTTTTTTTGTAGAGATGGGGTCTCCCTCTTGCTCAGGCTGGTCTTGAACTCCTGAACTTCAGGCCTCAAGTGATCCTACCACTTCAGCCTCCCAAAGTGCTAGGATTATAGGTGTGAACCACCACGCCCGGCACTAAGAGTTTTATAGTTATAGCTCTTACATTTAGGTCTTTGATCCATTTTGATTTAATTTTTATATATGGTGTCATTAGGTAGATAGTGAGGGATTTTAGGTATCCTAGGTACGAAAGCAGGTGTCTTGCCTCGCCTTGGTGCTGCCTTGAGCAAATGCCCCACCTGGGAAGAAGGACAAGGGCGGGCTCCAGGTCCCCATCTTGGTGCTGCCCCAACTTAGTCCTGTCCGAGTGATTGCCATACCTGGGGGAGAAGGAACACCGTATCAATCTACCAATCAAAACTTAGCACAGCAACTGCAAAAGAATGCAGAGGACTATCTAGCCCACCAGCCAAGTGACATAGGTACAATAGAGTCTGGAAGGTGACTTAGGACAACATAAGACTAATTATCATGTCATTAGGTTAAATCTACATTGTGGTTCATTCCCCCCATTCACTGCTTTCAGAGAGCCTCATGGGAGATCTGCATGGGCACTTACACTCAGGTCATATAACTCCCAACTGTCCATCAGAGTGGTTGCATGATGATGTCTAAACCTATCCAGACACTATAAAACAAGACCCAAACCATAAGCAAGGTCTCTTTTGCTACGAAAAAGGGTCCACTCATCATCTGTGGCCTATGTATCTTGCACTGTAAATCTGTATTTTGCTCTTGCTCTATAATCCTATCTTGTTCCCCCTTAATAAATTTCACCTGGTGCTTGCCTTACTTTGCTGTGTCTGGTCATTCTTTGGCCAAGAACACACTAAGAACTGAAAACACAGAATGAGATTGCCAAACTGGACAGTGTGAAGTACCTAAATAATTTTATAAGGCATAAAGGGGTCCTGAGAGCTAAATGTTTCAGAATCACTGATTTAACTACTCTGAGCCTCAGTTTTCTCATCTTTAAAATGGTGACTGTATTTGACTTACCACCTCATAGAGCAGCTATAAAGTCAAAAGAGGTGGTGTAAGTGATCAGACATAACAAATTAAAGCACTATTCAAATGTACATTATCATTACTGCCGTCGTTTCCTACGTATATGTTGTACGTTCAACCTGTTCAAGGATCTTTGAGTTCTTCCTCTTGTTCTGTTGCCATAGCCCTTTCCTCATACTGGACACATGGCAGATCCTCAGCGAATGTTTATTGGTGAGATGATTGATATAATACAAACAATCTCACCTTTGTTATAGTTGGGAAGTAGAAAGCAAAGCATTTACATTTTGGCAGTCACTCCCGAGCCACTTTCTGCTGTTAACTCATTAAGCTTGTAGCTAGCCAAGACTCACAGCCTTTTTCACTTAAACTGCTAAGCTAAATCTTCCTCATCCTATGATTATGAAATCCATATTTTGAACATAAGCATGGGACTTTACAAATATTCCTGTAAATTTCACTTACTTGTTAATTCTAACTTTGGAAGTGATTGAGAGCTTTCTGAATGCCAATTCTTTTTTCCAAGATATTGAATGTCCCTTCTAGCTTTGTTTAATTGAAAATAAGATAAGCATGCCTTCTCTATCACAGATAAGAGGGTATCTAAGTCAAAGCCAAGGACAGAGTGAAATGTTTTGTTTTGAATGAATCCAGAATGAGACATTCTTCTCCCTTGAGTACTGTGCAGTGAATGGATGAACACACCTGGTCTGCCAGGGTCATTCCAACTTTGTCCTTCAAACAGTTCCCTTATTTATGTCATGGACCAGCCTTAGAATAAGAGCCAGTAGAATATCCAGTGAATAAAAAGGGAAAACATTCTATAATTTGGTAGGTAAAGGGTAATAGTCTGTACAAAAAATAGTATCTCTGCCTTTTATCCCTATGAAGGTCACACAGTGAGGTAAGAGGGTAACAAATATAGTCTGTTACACAAGTGTTAAAGATTTGGCAAGTGTGAGTGCCACCAAAGGCTATGGACCCCAAGGCCATTCCAGCCTCCAAAGGAGGAGAACCTAGAGAAAGAAGGAGTAGAAGGTGCATTTAAAATCAAGGATTTGGGAATCATGACATTCAGTGGAATATAAGGAAGACTAAATACATTAGGATTGAGTCAGCCTGGTTTTGATATTTGTAATTTCAGTAGAAAGCCTTTAAATTGCCTAGGGAGAAGTCATCTGGTGATAATGGCCTAAAGCTGACCCAGGACTTGTAAAGGATCCTGGCAGAACAGACTGTGGCTCAACCAGTGTCTGTTTCCTCGTATTAGCACTCTTATCTAGGTTGGGTGTTGGTGTGGGTGAAGATCGGTGAGATATGAGATTAGATAATGTCAAAATAGATCCTAGGAGAGGCAGGGCATGGTGGCTCATGCCTGTAATCCTAGCACTCTGGGAGACCGAGGCAGGCGGATCGCTCAAGGTCAGGAGTTCGAAACCAGCCTGAGCAAGAGTGACACCCGGTCTCTACTAAAAAAAAATAGAAAGAAATTAGATGGATAACTAAAAATATATAGAAAAAATTAGCCAGGCATGGTGGCACATGCCTGTAGTCCCAGCTACATGGGAGGCTGAGGCAGAAGGATCGCTTGAGCCCAGGAGTTTGAGGTTGCTGTGAGCTAGGCTGATGCCACCGCACTCTAGCCTGGGCAACAGAGTGAGACTCTGTCTCAAAAAAAAAAAAAAAAAAAAAAAAGATACACTTTTTGTGCTCAGTTTTCCAAAATTTCATGATGATGTGCCTTGGTATGGATTAATTTCCATCCATTATCAAGGGCATTTGGTGGACCATTTCAATCTGAGAATGCTTGTCCTTCAGTTCAGAGAATTTTTTTGATTAATTCATTGATGATTTCCTTCTTCTCCTCCCCCTCTTCCTTCATTTTCTTTGTTCTCTCTAGAATCTCCAGAATCTCTATTTTAAAAAAAATTTCCTCTCTTATTTTCTATGTCATTTTCTTTTGCTTAGTTTTCTAGATTTACTTAACTTCATCTTACAAACCTTCTTTTTAAAATAATAGCCTTATTTATTTGTTTGTTTATTTTTTTTAGACAGTCTCACTCTGTCATCCCAGGTGGAGTGTAATGGTTTCATCATTGCTCACTGTAACCTCAAAGTCCTAGGCTCAAGTGATCCTCCTGCCTCAGCTTCTTGAATAGCTGGGACTATAGGCGCATGCCACCACGCCCAGCTAATTTTTATATTTTTTGTAGAGTTGGGGTCTCACTCTTGCTCAGGCTGGTCTTGAACTCCTGACTTCAAGCAATATTCCCATCTCGGCCTCCCAGAGTGGTAGAATTACAGGCGTGAGCCACCATGCCCGGCCCTTACAAATCTTCTATTGAGTTATTTGTTTCTTTCTTTTGTTTTTTTTTCCTCATGCTACCTTGTCTAAGAGCTTCTGTTGAGTTTCTAAGTCCTTCTATTACACTTTAATTTCCAAAATTTCTTTCAGAATGTTTCTTTTTACTGTCTTTTACCTGGTTCTATGGATACAATATTTTCTCTTATTTTTTAAAGAATATTAATGACAGTTTGGGGGAATGTTTGTCTTCTTCCTACATAGTCTCTTGTCCTCCAAGTTTTTGTTCCCCTGTAGTCTGTTTTGTCAGACTATTTTTAACAGATAACTGATGATCCTTGGTTATCTGTTTCTATATAACAGTAGGGCACCAAAAAACCAGCTGGAGGCTCTGAACAAAAGGTAGGACACACTCAGTGTGAGCAGATCTCTGCTTACCTGACGGGATTGTTTCTTTAAGTAATTCCCAATACCAGTATCTCAGGTTTTTCCTTTTAGGCTGTCAAAGTCTCCAGAGAAACTTTCTCCAGTCTCCAGCCTGAAGAGTTCAGGCTTGGTTACCAACATTCTAGAAGCTGAAAGAGGAGAAGAGACTGAGGACTCCAACATTCAGTATATAAATACTATTCTTAACCTCCTTCCCTTTACTATAATACTTTCTAGTTTCTGTCTCCTGATTGGACCCAGACTGATACTATAACTCTGCCCTTAACTGTATCTAATGTTCCCTAGTCAAGAGAATCTTGACTTTACTCCTTCCAATGAATCAACCTCCAGTGGTTTGCCTGGATTCAGGGGATCTCCTAATAATTTTTTCAACAGGATAATTATACTATTCACAGCCATACCTTTACCTACCTCCTCCCCTTCCAAGGGCAGCTGGTGCCACCAAATCCTGTACACTATTTACTGACTGTCCACCATGGAAGATGAAAATTTTATCTTTTCACCATCACCACTATCACTGCTACCACATACTTGCTCATTCCCACAGCACGTTGCTTTTTGGCTCTCCCCACTGCCTGCTTAAGTTTCAGCTTTCCAGAATCTGCTAAGACAGTTATTACTTATCCATTTGTTTTCCAGCTTCCAAAATCTTATTGTGGTTTCTTCTCCCATTCTTTTTGTCCTTGTGGGATTATATCTCTCAAAAAACTCCTTTACTGTTATTTTATGTTACTATGGTTTGGGGAAGAAGCAAATGCATGTGTTCAAAACGTCTTCTTTATCCTGAAACTTTCTTGTGGTTTCTCAGAACCCATGCATCCTATACCTATTTATTGGGGGCCTCATTGTGTTTAAACACTGTTTAAATACTTGGGATACATCAGTGAACAAAACAAAATATCCTTGCACTTGTGGTGTTTATATTCTAGTGCATGTGTGCAATGAGGAAGGAGATTATAAAAATTAGGCCTACATGTATAGATAACATAATAGGTATTAGATAGGTAAGGTTTAAAAGTAGTGAGAAAAAAAGGTACAGCAGGGAATGGGGAATCAGGAGTAATGGGCAGGGGGTAGGCTGCAGTATTTAATAGAATGGTCAAAGGCTGGGTGTGGTGACTCACGCTTATAATCCTAGCACTCTGGGAGGCTAAGGCAGGAGATCTCTTGAGCTCAGGAGTTCGAGATCAGCCTGAGCAAGAGCAAGATCCCATCTCTACTAAAAACAGAAAAATTGGCCAGGTGTTATGGTACATGCCTGTAGTCCCAGCTGCTTGAGAGGCTGAGGCAGAAGGATTGCTTGAGCCCAGGAATTTGAGGTTGCAGTGAGCTGTGATGACACCACTGCACTCTAGCAAAGGTGACAGAGCAGGACTCTGTCTCATAAAAATAAAAATAAAGAAATAAATTACCAATGTACCCATCAGGAGAATAAAAATATCACATATGTGTCTGGTATAACAATGGGAAAATGAGGGAGGAAGCAATTCAGGACCTGGAAGCTGGTGGTTTATATACTCTCTTATAATGAGTCTTCCTCTTTCTAATAGTAAAGGTTAATAAAATACTATCTGCTTTAAGCTTGTTAACATATACAATGTCTTAAAACCTTTTTTAAAAGGTTTTTTTAAGTGAATGTAAGTTACTTATCATCAGAATTATAGGAAAAGTGTCACAGCATTTACTTAGACTTTGTGAGTACTATTAAGAGCACAGAAACTGATATAGGGAGTTAGCAGTTGAACATGGCAGAGAAAATTCATTTAGTATTCAGTATATAATGATTATTGAATGCCTACTATATCTCAGAAAATTTTCCAAACTAAGCTCCTACCCCGTGTTGAAACAGGGCATTTGATTCTGCTCTAGGGTTTTGTGAGAAGTATATGTGAGCTATTAACTACAGGCCTGTATGAAATAGGGTTTTTTTTTATAGGTGTCTATACATATCTACTTAATAACATTAGTTATATAAATGAAATCAGAAGGCTATACAAACTTAGGTGAAAATATTTTAATATTGATTAATAAATCCTCTGTGCTAAAAACTAAACTGCAACCTCCCCAGGTTTAAGGTTGGCAAAGACAGCAGATATCAAGGACATCCCTTAGATTCTTTGTTGCCACCTGAGTCCCACTGGACATGTCTTACCTGCAGAAGCGGGGTTAGGGTCAAAATCTAACAGGTCTACCTGAGAAGCCCTTGCAAAGAGTTGCAATGAGAAACCTTTCGTTAAGGAAGAAAAGAGAAAAATATTTGCAGATCCTAGCAAGAATCTCTCAATTGCCTTCATGAGGGGAATTCCACTTGCATTTAGTCTTAGGACCATGATAGAGGAGGAAGATTCTAGGAAAAAAGATTCTCCTCATGAAGACTTTTGTAATAACAACTGAAAATTTTTAAAAATTTCTTTTAACATTTCACAGAAAAGCTCTTTTTGCAATGATTTAGTTACTACATGGATCAGGAGGAAACACACAGGAATTTACTCATTTTATTCTCAGGATGAGGACTATCTCATCCTGAGATGAGGACTATACTATCTATGAATCTATAAATATGCTTCCAGACCTCAAGATGAGGGTAATACTTGCCTCAGTATGAAGAAAGTGAACCTGTTCACAACATTTTGTCCAATGAGGAACTTTATAAGGATGTAGCTTGGGGTAAGGAGAATGGTGAGTTTCCCAGCCAGGTGTAGGCTCTGAGACTCAGTGGTGACAGCCTGGGGCTGGCTGTTGGGAATGGTGGGGGGCACAGGATGACAGCTTATAGCAGGAATAAATAGGAACTGTCTCTGTTCCTGTCAGTGGCTCTTCTTTTCCCTTCGTAAGACAGAAACTTCTGTGTCAGTGCTCTATATATTCATCTCACTCTACCATCTATCTAGGAAGAAACAGACACCGGACCCCTCAAATTCCTGTTCTTGGTAGAACAGGATAGAACACTGAAGGGCTTACCTTCAGTTATCTTTGGCTTCAGAAATTTGTATGTCTTCCTCCCCAGCCAGGTAATTAATACATTAACTGCCGTGCCATGTGAATTGTATTTAATTCATGATAGTTTTGAGCCCGGGGCTTGTGAAGCATATGTAACTCACATCTCTCCACCTTGGGATCTGTGAGAACTAAGGTGCATATAACTCCACACACAGAAAACAATAAAAAATAACAAATTTTCCATTAAATTAGACAGTAAAATTTTCATTACATTGTTTTTTAAGTTTTTATTCTATTTTCATAATAAATCACCATGGCCCCAAGGAAAATTTTTTTCCCAGTGTGGCAGTCAATGTGTTAAATGAATGATTCAATAAAAGAAAGAGGTATTGGTCAAGCTTTTTGTGATGTCAGTAAAAGGCATACTTTCCAATCTTTTGTATTCATCTAAACAAAACGAATACATTTTTACAAAGCCCATGTTTGTAATCTGTGTGACAACTGACTTAAGCCCAGATGAAGACAAAGGGGTCAAAGCCTACCTCAGGCAGACTGGGCTGTGCCAGGATTTCCACACTGGCAGATAAAAGTGGGACATGATTTCTCCTGTTCAACTGAGCATCCCTACTCCCAAACTCTTAAAAAATTAAAATTCTAAAATCTTAGAACTGGACGGGACCTTTGTCCTCGTGACTACCCCTCAGCCTTGCCTCTCCAATTGGCCCTTTTATATGAACCAGGACTCTGCTGCAGCCAGAATTTTTTGTGTTACCTCTTTGTAATCAGAGAGGACACAACTGGCTGAGATTGTTGTCAGGATGTGGGTGTGGCTGGAAAAAAAATAGCCTCTGTGACCAATAGTTCTTTCTTCACTGTACATGGCTTTCATACTGTTTCTCATGAATAAAACATATTCACATGACATTTTGTACTTTTCTTTCTTTATTCAGTTTATGCAGATAGCCACTTCCTTTGGGCAGTGAGAGAAGTGTTTGCTCTGTCGGTTGAGATTAAGAAAAAGAAGCAAGAAGCTACAGAAATTGCTTAAGAGCACACAGTGGGACCCTTTTAGAAATGAGATGAAAAGCAAAAGTCCTGCACTCTGAGTCCATAAACCAGTTTGCTTTCTTCCTATAAAAAGTTGTTTACTTTCCAGAGCAAAAGAAATTCCCAATAACTGTCTTTTTCTGTAACAAATGTCTATGTACCTTGGAAGGAAGGAAGGAAGGAAGGAAGGAAGGAAGGAAGGAAGGAAGGAAGGAAGGAAGGAAGGAAGAAAGGAAGGAAGGAGAAAGAAAGAAGGAAAGGAGAAAGAGAGAGAGAGAATCAGGTTAGTTTCAAATTCAAACTTTTCGCAAAAATATAAACGTTGACCAGTTTGAATATGCAAAACTTCGGTAAATTGAACATGATAGTTTTGTTCTTGCAGGAAAAGGTGAATTACTCGGAAGATCATGTACAAGAGCAGTTAGGTTCAATCTGCATAGAGTTGACGTGTCCAAGGGAGTTGCACCTAGTTTAACCCAGTCACGCCACCTCCAGTCACTGACATTTGGTTTTCTAAAGTGACTACTTGGCACGTGCTGGTTGTTCCCATAACTGAATTATTTCTGTGCCAACTTGGCTTATGAAATGTTTGCAAACAGTTGAAAATACTGTGATGAAAGGCACAGGCAGGTCGAGAGGGCTTTTTAAATGACACTTTCCTAATTTCACTTTTTACAATAAGGTAGGGAACAAAGGTATCAGAGGATATTCAACAGACCTGCCCCTACCATTTGCAGAGTCACAGCAAGAGAACAGATGAAGGCCCGCATACATGTATTTAAATATTTAAAATGTATAAATCAAGCTAACAAACTGTTAAATAAAATAGGAGAAAGATATGTTCTTTTCCCTTCCCTTGACTCATATGCCTTCGTAGCCTAGAAGGCTAGATTTGAATTTAGAATTCAAAAGCTCTTCAGAGTTCCACACCAGAAAGTAGTGGTGTGAGAAGAGCCGACCCCCAGCACCAATGCCAGCCCCCACCTCTCTCCACCCCAGCTCTGTCCACACTGGGAGGGTTCTCACGCTCATTCATGTGAATTCTGTAGCTCACATGTTTAAATCCCAGTCACACACACTTCAAACAGCCACCCCCTTGGGTCTAGCCAGGTATACACAGGGGGTGCAGTCCAACACTGGGAGGACAAACCCAGGGAAGAGGTCCATGCAGGCTGTGGCAGTGAGTGTAAGGGTTCCTACGTTCTGGGGTTCCAGGTCCCTAGTCTAGAAGAGGGTAAACACAGATTCAGAGTGGATATATCCCCTTGGTCCCATGGACATCTCCCTGTGTCCAAAAAAGGACAAAGGGGGCTCTAAAACCTGGGGCTCAGGGCAGGGGCTCCTCTTGCTTGGGTCCAGTGCATACTAACTTGCAAATTTTTTCATTTATTTTTGTTAAAGTAATACATGTACACAGAGTAGATCATTTCTCAGAGGCAATTTCTTTGAACCACCAGCTCTTCCAGCATTTACTTCAATAACCCTAGATTATGTTATTTCCATTTGTTAACTTATCAACTTTAGACATTATCTTTTTTATGTGAACAATCCCAAACCTTAGAAAAGTTGCAAGTATAGTACAAAGAACTTTTTCTGAACTATTTGAAAGTGAGTTGCTGGTTTGATAACCTATCACCCTTGTACTCTTTAGTGTGTGTTTCCAATAAGAGAGGGCATTCTCCTATATAACCATGTTACAACAATTAATCCTTAGACCCCATTCAATTGTCCCAAGAACATTCTTTTGAGCAGAAGAATCCAATCTGGAACCATGTATTGCATATAGTTATCATGTCTCTTTAATTTCCTATAATTTAAAACAGTCTTTTCCTGACTTTCATGATCTTGACACTCTTGGAGAATAAAGGTCACTTATTTTTTGGAATGTCCATCAATTTGGACTTGTCTGATATTTCCTCATGATGAGTTTCAGGTTATGCATCTTGGCTGGAGTATCACAAATGTGCTGATGCTGTATTCTCGTTGCATTCTATAAGGTGGCACATGATTTAGATTTGTCCCATTACTGGGCATATTAATTTTGCTCACTTGATTAAGCTGGTAGAGGAACGGCATTTAATAACTATTCTGTGGGGAGATGATTTGAGACTACTGACTATCCTATTCTTTAGCAAATGGATGTCTTCTCACAGCACCTAGGATCCAGCCCTGCACACAGGGCTGCCCTCCACATGGACGTTCTCTTCACCCATAAGGCCCCAGCACCCACTGCCAGACAGCCCCTGCATGGACATCCCTGTCCTGCTCAGACTCCAGTGCCTCATTCTAGGCACCACTGCTCCTCCCAACGTCTCCCACTATGAAGACACCTACCTTGCTTACCTTCAGGCTTTTGGATTAAAATTGTTCAACAAGGGAAGGAAGGGAAGGGGAGAAGAGGAAAGAGAAGGGGAGGAAAGGGAAGTGAAAAAGATAGAGGAAGAGAGAGCAATATTGATTTACCTTCATTATGGAGAATATGAGAATAATCTGAATAAATGTTAATTCAATATTAGAAAACACTTCTTTTGCATCTAAAAAGAAGAGGGGTTTACTTGCTATACTACCTTTCAATTATTATTCTTTTTTCTCCTTGGTAAGATAAGCTCATATTGTGATATTCATTTAACATGGAAAAATTGAGAAAGAGATTTAATTAGGTCATATGGCAAATGGTTAGCTAACTAAGTTAGGATAAAAAAATTGCAGCCCACCTTTTCCCTCCTCCCTCCTCCCTCTCTAAAAAAAATTTGCAGGGTCAAATTATCATCTTGCCTCTATTTCCTTTGTCTTAACTTTTTTTTTTTAGAAATTATAGGTAGAGTTGTTATGGTGCGGAGTGCGAGAAAAGACCACCTAAAGACCGAAACTGAGCCAAATTATGAGTCTTTTAATAGCTGGGCCCAGCGACCACCCTCTGCACCGCTGTAGGCAGTTACGGAGAGTGGCCCTGAGCCAAAAGAAGCAGGTTCTTTTAAAGGCAAAAAACACATCCGGGAAAGTTATCTGGTCGAGCAAGCAGGGCTACAGATGCTAAAGGCAGCATTAATCTCAGTCAAGAATATATTCTACATCCTATTCATCCTATTGTCTA
>CAUYRT010041388.1:0-48313 GCA_963574885.1 Lepilemur ruficaudatus
AGCCCAATCTTTGAACTCAGACACAGGGAACTCACTGCACCCCTCTCCCCAGGTGACCCCTCACCTGCCTCCACTGTAAGGGATATCGACACTGCCCAGCACAGGGGGCCTGAATTTATGTGGGTTTTATATATTTTTTAATAAGATGCACTTTACTTTTTTTTTTTAATAAAATCCGAAGAATTATTGTTTAAGCATGGTCCTTCCTCTTACAGGACTGTTGCTCTTTGAGGTTGGTCTACTTCTTGGAGTTCTGGGGGGCCCTGAGCCTCCTCTTTGCAGGGGCTAGTGAGCTAAAGTCAGCCCGGCCTGGCTGATGGCATCTCCTGGGGGCATGTGGTTCTCAGGGGAGTCTAACCCGCCAACAGGCAGGCGCAGGGGGTTCGTTCCGTTGACCTCAACCCCACCTCAACCCCTTCACTCTGCATCCTCTGTTCAGCAGGGGTAGGGACGTGGGATGGGATAGGGGCTTTTTAAAAAAAAAAAACAATACTTTTTAAAACTTTTAATTTTTCAAATGATCATACAGTAAAATTTTTTCTTTTGGTGTACAGTTCTTTAAATTTTAACACAAGTAGAAATTTGTGCAACCACCACAGTCAAGATGCAGGAACATTCTGCCCCTCCTGCTGCCCCATTCTGATCAGACCTACACACGTGAGGGGTGGGGGGGCTGGGTACGGGTACAGTTGGCTTCCCACTGGCCCCTTCTTTAGATGTCACTTAATCCTAGTACGATCTGAGGCTCCTAGAAGTCCAGTCCTTCCTCATGCCAGCATTTCTAATGTCACACACACGGTCGAAACTTCTAAATCTTTATTATTGATTAGTAGAAACATGAGCAGCGATGCCAATGGCTGACAGAGGGGAGCGGCCTGACAAGGAGGGTCTGCCCCTGCCTGGGGCGAGTCTGCGCAGTGCCAGCTCCAGGCTGGGCCAGCTGGACCGGCCCTGGCAACACAGGCAAGACCTCGGCCACAGCTCAGCAGCGGAAAGGTTCTTGGACGGGGGCTGGGACACACACTGGGGCTGCTGTCACAGGACAATCTTAAAGGAGCTGAACGAGAGAAGAGTGGGTTGGGTTTTCTACTGGAAGAGGAAAGTGGGGACTAAACCCAAATTTATGCCCCTCTCCCCTTCGACCCTTCTTTGGAATGAATGGGCTGTGTCCCATGTGTGACAGTCCCCTCTGGAAGAAAAGCTACCTAAGACATGCTAAGGAAGCCAGGGCTTTCTCCCACCCTGGTACTGCTTCCTGTAATAATGTCCCAAACCTAGATACAGCCCATGGGGACCGCTGTCATACCTGGCAAAGTCCGGTGAACGAGAGATGACGTGCTGGAACTCAGAGAGATTGATGGTCCCGTCCCTATCAATGTCAGACTCTTCCAGGATCTGGGAAAGGGAGAGCTTCAGGCCAGAGCCCCAACCCTGCCCTCCCGCTCCCAGGCCCAGCTGCTCACGTTGTCGATCAGCTGCTTCATCTCTGACACGCTGAGCCGAGTGTCCTCGCCCTCCCCCGTAAGGCAGTTCACCAGCCGACTCAGGTCTTCTCTGTTCAAAGTGCCATCATCATCAAAGTCTAGAGGGCAGACACAGGAAGCCAAAAAGAACGTGTCCAGAAGGGGCTCCAAGGTTCCCCAAATGGTGCCATTTCCCAAGCAGGGCCACCATAAAGCCCCTGAGGGAGGGCTGGCATTCCACAGATGACTCCTGGTCCTTACCGAAGATGCGGAAGGCATAGTGGGACTTGATGTCAGGGGTTGCTGTGTCACTGAACACACTCAGGAGGTCCAGGAAGTCCTCGAAGCTCAGGCTGTCTCTAGTTGGGGACGTGGAGAAGACCCTGCAGATTCGCTCCTTGAAGGGGTTGGCCTAGGTGAGAGAGCCTTCTGTCAACACCACAGGACGTGGCCCAGGTCACACACTTGAGGAAGCAGGTCACAGTGCCAACACCATGGAGCTGAGGCTCATGGGGGAGACCGATCAGTGCTTTGGTGCCAACATAGAGGGCTGTGCAGGCCCAGGAAGGCAAACTTGACTCAGCTGGGAGGGGATAAGGATGGCCTCCTGAGAGTCAGGTTATATACAACATAAGTGGGATCAGAGAGAGAAGGGGACAAAATGGGCTGGTTATTTTAAAACTAAGCAAAGAGAACAAGATGGGCTGGTTATTTTAAAACAAACATTTAACAACTATTGTGGTATAGGCATTGGGCCAGGCCCTTTGCGCAGAAATTTTCACAGCAGCCTTATGGAGTAGCAAGCAGCCTCTGGAATAGGGTTTCTCAAACTTTAATAAGGCAACTAACTCAATTTCTCTTAAATAATAAAACTTCTTTGAATCTCCAAGAATATGTCCTAAAGTCCCAGTTTGAGAAGCACTGTTCTAGATAATTCTGCTGCATGATTTTGGTAAAGCCCTTGCCCCCAGAAAATTAGGGCTAGACAGAAAAAAAGACCAGAATGGGCACCAGTGATCCCATGATCTCAAAGCCAGCAGCAGGAAGCCAGTAGCAGGGGTGTGTGTGGAGGGGGTGGAGGGCTTGCACCTTGAGCTCTGGAAGGCTGAGGATCTGCTCGAAGGACACTTGTGCCCGCAGTGACTCCTCCACACTCCGATGCTCCTGGGGAAGCAGCTCACAAAACCGCTTGTGGGCTCTGGCAGAGAGAGGGGAACTTGGCGCTCTCAAGCAATCAGTCTCCCTGTGCGTATTACATCCCCACTCCTTGCCTTGCTACCCATTATAAACCAGGTAAGGAGCTAAGCCACATACACAGAACTTTGGAGGCATCAGACAACAGTAAGCCAAAGGGAGATATGTCACAGCCGGTACAGGCTGGGAGTCCACTCTTGCAGTGGGTATTTACTGAGGGCCTGCTATGTGCTGGCTACTGACTCTAGGGATCCAGGAAGGATGAAAGCGTTGGGGAAGGAGCCAGAAGCTGGCCCTGAAAAACAGGGAGAAAAGAGCAAAACCAAAAATCTCATTCTCATTTTCACTCCAAGGCTCTCTTGCTCCTCAAAGCCAACCTTTCTTTAGCAGCCACCCTGAACTGTCCTCCTCAGCCCCACCTCCTTCCCACTGAGATGATCTCGCCAAGGGAAGCCCAGGACTGTCCTCACTCAAGTGCCCCAGCCTGCATAAGCCTGGCCAACGGGGTTCCAGCCCAAGTTCAAATTCACTTACTTACTCTCTGAACCTGTTTCATTGTCTAATGCCTCCCTCCTGAGGATTAAATTAGGGAACGGAGGCAACCCCTTAGCACCGTCTCTGGCGCACGGTAAGTGCTCGGTAAGCGTTAACGGTTACTGTATTATTCAGGTAAAGTTGGGAGAAGGAGCCAGATTCCCCAAGGCTCCTGTGGTTTTGCCCCTGGGCAAAGTCCAACAAGAGCCACAGCAGCCCCTGCCCGACTGGGGCAGGAAGTTCCGTGGTGCCCGGGCATGGCAAGCGCGGGGTCAAAGAGCGCCCAACTTTTCCTGAAGCCCGCGAAGTGGCTCCGCGATGCAAAGCTGGGCCCCGACGCGGGCGAGGAGGGCCCAGCCTGGGGCTCGACCTCCGGGGCTCGGGTTCTGGTTCCGCAGCACACCTCGGGCAGCCCCTGCCCCTCCCTCGGGGCGGCCGTGGGCCCAGACTGCCCGTCCGTAGGACAGCGCCCCCAAGCCATCTCTAGGGGATCCCGCGGTCGGAGGTGGGGCTCAAGGCAGCACTTACAGGAGGATCTCCTGCTTGGTCAGGAACGTCAAGTCCTGGAAAGCAAAGCCACAAGGGGGTTCAGGGACCCGCGTGAAGGCCGCGGCAGTCCCCGCCGCTCCGAGGCCCCGCTTCCGGGCGCAGGCCCGCACGCGAGCTGCCTGGGGACCGGCGTCCCGCGCACCTGGTACTCTGCCAGCAGCTCCTTGGACAGGCGACTGCCCGAGCCCCCCATCGCCGCGCCGCGCGCACAGCTCCGCCAACTCGCCTCGGGACGCCCGCAACTTTCCCACTTCCGCCCTCGGGCCTCGTCTCCGCCCCGTCCCCGCGGCAACCGCTCCAGGGCCACCGCCCCCCGGGCCCGCCCCGTCCTTAAAGCGCCCAGGCGCTCCCAGCGGGTTTAAGCAGCGAGCTCCCGGCTCCCGGAGGTCCCAAGGAGCCGGAGGCGGGGCCCGGGGCGGGGCCGACGCTCCGGGGCGGAGCCCAGGCCTCACGGCCCCGCCTCTGGGTGGGCGGGGCGGGCCACGCCACTTGCGTGCGGGCAGGCTGCGCATGCGCTCAAGCCGCCGTGCCTTCGCTACGGCCCCGGTAGCGGCTGCGGACGAGTCGCGTGGTGCATCGCTTCTCTTGCAGTAGGTGGTGGCGGCGACAGCCCTAAGGAGCTTCTGGGAAGTCCCTGGAGCCAGGGTTTCTGGGAAACCTCGAGACTTGCTGAGCGGCTGGGGGCGATCGGCTGCTCCTCTGCCTAGCGAGGGCTTTGCGAGACATTATCACCGGGCACTCGCCGCACATTTTGCAGCCCCTGTGCCACCTCTTCCAGAAGTAACTGTAACCTTGCGGCCTCCTTAAGCTGTTTGCTGAGGACCCACTGGATGTCAAGCACTGTGCATAGTTATCTTCGATTCTTGCAACCATCCCGGCAAGGTAGGTTCCTATTTTACAAAGATGGAAATACGTAAGTCCAGAGGTTTTAGTGACCTGTCCGGGCTCAGGCATTTAGAAAGTGGTCTGTCCAGTCCAAAGCACTTTTCAAGGCTCCCCACTGCTGTTCTCATCATTCCAGCTGACCTTTTACCCCACCCCATCTCCAAACTGAGTGCTCCAGGCTGTAGGGACCAAAGCTGACCTGTTTGCTCTTGTCCCCTCTTAACCTGTAGGATGATGCTTGACACATAGTAGGCTCTCAATAAATACTTATCTGATGCATAATGAATAAATGAACTTATACTACTCCAAAAAGTGAGGATTCCAAGCTATTGGGAGGAGGAGGAAGTGGAGGCGGGATTAATTTTTTTTTTTTTTTTTTGAGACAGAGTCTCACTCTGTTGCCCGGGCTGTCGAGTGCCGTGGCATCAGCCTAGCTCACAGCAACCTCAAACTCCTGGGCTCAAGCAATCCTTCTGCCTCAGCCTCCCAAGTAGCTGGGACTACAGGCATGTGCCACCATGCCCGGCTAATTTTTTGCATATATTTTTAGTTGGCCAATTAATTTCTTTCTATTTATAGTAGAGACGGTCTCGCTCTTGCTCAGGCTGGTCTTGAACTCCTGACCTTGAGCTATCCACCCGCCTCGGCCTCCCAGAGTGCTAGGATTACAGGCGTGAGCCACCGCTCCCGGCCCACCTGGCCTATCTTTACTCATATTTTTAGCATTTTGGTGTCATCTTGGTCCTGAGTCCTTGGTCCTGGCCCCTGGCTTTAAATGTCACTGTTGACTTCCACATTGTATCTGACCCATACCTTACCCTGGACCTCAGGCCTGACTCTCCAGCTGCCTGCACACTTCTCTTCTTGGATGCTCAGCTGCATCTCAAAGTCAGTAATCAAAATAGAACTCTTGATTTCCTCCTTCTAGTCAACCTATTCCCAGCCCTCCTCCCAGCTTCTCATCTCTGTAAACACCACCACAGTCTACCCAGTTCCTGAAGCCAAGCATTCCCAGTTCTTCTCTTTCCTTTAATGCCCATAGCCAACGTCAGCAGGCCCTGTTGGTTTGGCCTCCAAAACGTGACATAAATCCTCTGCTCCTCTCTACCTCTATTGCCATTTCTGCCACTCAGTCATCCCTATCTCTCTCACTTGGCCACCAGAATGGACGCCTAAATGGTCTCTCTGCTTCTCCTTTGCTTCCCACAACCGATTTTCCACACAGCAGTTAGGAAAAGGTTTATAAAATAATAGATAATTCTTTGCTTAGGACCTGCCAATGATGTCTTATTCCATTTGGAATAAAATCTGACCATGATGCCTGAGGCCCTGCAGCTCACCTGACCCCTGTCTTCCTCTCCAGCCTGGTCTTGGACCCTCTCCCTCTTGTCTCCTGTGCTCTAGCAACACTGACCTCCTTTCCTTGAATAGGCAAAGCACCTGTCTGACTCAGGGCCTTGGACTTGCAGTTCTCTCTGCCTGGAATACACTTTCCTCCGCTTTCCATTGCTGGCTTCTTCTCCTTCTTCATGTCATAGCTCAGCCATCATCTCAGAGAGCCCTGCCGACCCTCTGACTAAAGTAGGATACATGGATCCTACCTCTTAGTGACCCCGGATTGTATCACTTGGTTATTTCCCAAGTGCTGTCACCCTCAGCACTTAACCTCTTTATTTTTGTTTATGGTCTGACTCTGCCACAAGAATGTAACTTCCATAAGGATAGGGACCTTGTTTGCCTTCATTGCCATCATGTCCTCATTGCCTCATGCACAGTAGTTACTTCAGAAATCCTTGGGTTTTGTAGCTCAGCTGAATATGGAGCAAGGTATACAGAAGAGGTGTCCCCAGAACATCAGGATGGGCATGAGGTGGGCATTGACCCTGAATGAATGAATGAATGAGTGAGAGAGTAAGTGAACACTGTCTTCGATATAGCTCAGGTAAATAGCTTAGCTATTTACCTGAAGTTGTTGAATTTCTGAAGTCCTTTTTGAGATTCACTTAAAAAAATTTTTTAAGGCCAGGTACAGTGCCTCACACTTGTAATCCTAGCACTTTGGGAGGCCGAAGCAGGAGGATTGCTTGAGGCCAGGAGTTCAGGACCAGCCTGAGCAAGATCGAGACCCCATCTCTACTAAAGATACAAAAATTGGCCAGGCATGGCAGCCCGAGCCTGTATTCCCAACTACCTGGGAGGCTGAGGCAAGAGGATCGCTTGAGCCCAGGAATTTGAGGTTGCTGTGAGCTAGGCTGATGCATGGCACTCTAGCCCGGGCAACAGAGTGAGACTCTGTCTCCAAAAAAAAAAAAAAAAAAGTTTACTCAACCAGTATTTATAAATTTTACAAAGAAAAAAATAGCTGATATATATTTTCAATTCAGCAAAAATATATGGAATTCTGTGTTTCATAAATATTTTACCAAAGGCATATATACAAAAAGTAAAGGGTTATTTGAAAATAAAACTCTTTGGAAGCAGGTTACTATCATGTATTTTTTATCTCTTATAATTGTTTGAGGTCAGCTGCATGGCTCTTCCACAAGATTCGAATGAAACTTCCTATTTGCTACCTCCAAACAGCAAGGACTGGGAAGGGCAAGGCATTCCTGACTTTGTCTATGGGCAGAAGGATCTCGTGGTGGAAGGGATTCAGTGGCCGAGGAAAGCACCGGGCATCCTGGACACTCTGCCGCTGTCTCGCTTTGACTCTGCACTCTGCTCTGCCTGGAAGCAGCGCGTAGAGCTGGGGCTGTTTCGCTACTGCCTAGGGGACCTGCAGACCCGCACCCTACCTGGTGCTGTGGGTTTTGTGGCTCAGCTGAATGTGGAGCGCGGCGTACAGAGGAGGCGCCCCCAGAACATCAAGAGCGTGAGGCAGGCATTTGACCCTGAACAGTTTAACTTCAATAAGATCCGGCCAGGAGAAGTCCTCTTCCGTTTGCACCGGGAGCCCGATCTCCCCGGGGCTCTCCAACAAGAGGACATCCTCGCGGTGATCAATGTCAGCCCGCTGGAATGGGGCCATGTGCTGCTGGTGCCTGAGCCTGCCCGTGGGCTCCCCCAGCGCCTGCTGCCGGGTGCGCTGCGGGCTGGGGTTGAGGCCGTGCTGCTGAGCTCGCACCCGGGCTTCCGTGTAGGCTTCAACAGCCTGGGCGGCTTAGCCTCTGTGAACCACCTCCACCTGCATGGCTATTACCTGGCCCAGAGGCTCCCTGTGGAGGGGGCGCCAAGCGAGCCCCTGGACCCTGAGGGTCATCTGCATCTAGTCCGGGCCCTCCCAGCTCCCGGCTTCCTCTTTTACACGAGTGGGCCAGGGCCTGACTTGGAAGCCTTGATAAGCAAGGTATGTCGGGCCACTGACTATCTGACTGACCATGAGATTGCACATAACTTGTTTGTGACCCGGGGAGCCCCACCTGGAAAGACATCACGTTCCTCAGCCCTTACAGGGGTCCGAGTAATTCTTTGGGCCCGCAAGTCCAGCTTTGGGATAAAGGAGGGTGAGGCTTTCAACGTTGCGCTCTGTGAGCTGGCGGGGCACCTTCCGGTCAAGACACCCCAGGACTTCAGCAGCCTGACAGAGGCGGCTGCTGTGGCCCTCATTCAGGACTGTCTGCTGCCCCCAGCCCAGGCAGAAGAGGTACAGGCAGCACTCGTGGCCCTGATGTCCCAGGAAGAGCAGTAATTCTGCATATATGTATTTTCTAACTGATGAGTCCCTTTCCAGAGGGCTATTCATCAGGGTTATTTGGGCATTTATTTTCATGACTACCTCCTCACCTATCTCAGCCTAAGGGGAAGGATAAAGAAATAAATAAATGGTCTCTTTAAATTTAAAGGGGAGAAACCTTGGAATAAATCTAATGAATGAGCCTTCATGGATGTATCTGCTGCTTCTCTCCTTTCTTCCTAAACAAGCCCCAGGAAAGTTAAAAAAAGAGGAGTGTGTACAAGAGTTACACACTCCTGACCTGCAATGTGGACTCTTCCTTTGGGATCAAATGTTAGCAAAGTGATAGTTCCTGTTCCTCTAGCATTGAGTTGCCACTTCCCCTGTTCTCAGCCTCTCTGCTTTTTCTCCCTTTGCCCACCACTGATTTTCATGTCTGCATCCCTCCCTTACGTTCAGCCCTGCTCCATCCAAATGCCCTACTTCTCACCTCCCTGGCCACCTTGAACTCTCCTCCAGCCCCCAACACTGAGTTGAATGTTCCTCACATACATCCCCTTGTGTGAAAACAAGGTGTCCTCACAACTTTCCAGGTGCAGGTCCTCTTACTGCCCCCATTTAACAAATGAAGAGATGGAGGCTGACAGATTTAGTACCTTGTCCAAGGTCAGACAGCTGGAGTCGGGACCGCAGCACAGGCAGAACCCAGAAGCTGAACTGGGACAATGTGTACTTGTGACTGCCTCTCTGGTCAGCAGCTCCCATGACGAGTTCACAAGCTGCCCTTGCTGTAGGCTTCTCACCAAATCCAACCTTGCTCCTCCACCTGCATCTGAGTCAATCTGGGAATTTCTTTTTAATTTCACTGTTTAGTTCTGCCCTGTTATTCCAGTGATTTCCATAGTGGTTCCAGAGGAACCAGTCAATAGATGCTGTTCTAAAAGAGTACTGGTTTGGCGGCTGGGCGCGGTGGTTCACGCCTGTAATCCTAGCAATCTGGGAGGCTGAGGCGGGTGGGTCGTTTGAGCTCAGGAGTTCAAGGCCAGCCTGAGCAAGAGCAAGACCCTGTCTCTACTTAAAATAGAAAGAAATTAGCTGGACAACTGAAAATATATAGAAAAAATTAGCCGGGCATGGTGGCACATGCCTGTAGTCCCAGCTCCTCGGGAGGCTGAGGCAGAAGGATCGCTTGAGCCCAGGAGTTTGAGGTTGCTGTGAGCTAGGCTGATGCCATGGCACTCTAGCCTGGGCAACAGAGTGAGACTCTCTCTCCCCCTCAAAAAAAAAGAGTACTTGTTTGTTAAATCCTATTTTCCTTTGTGCTCTCTTGATTGTTGTACAGAAGTAAAAGAAATCTTGGGTCTAGCTCTCAACAGAGATGATCATTGCCACCACTCCTGCCCCAAACATCTTGAGGGAACAAGAGTCCCTGCGCACAGAGTAGGGGTCAAAGGGGGTTCACAGAGGTGGGTGCCAGCCGCTGGCTTAGCAGGCTCTCCCAGCAGAGGTGTTGGCTCCTCCGTCTCCCAAAATGTGGCCATGGCTCTGTCTTAGTTGGCTCCCTATGCCCAGGCCTGAATGAAACTTTAGAGTTTTAGTCAGAGGTTTTATATCCCAGAAGACCTTACCAAGTCTCACTGGGATAAAGCAGAGTATGTGCCCATAACCCTTTTGTTTTGATTTTTTTTTTTTTTAGTAGAAAGGGTCTCAGTCTGTCACCCTGAAAGGGTGAAAGGGTCTCAGTCTGGAGTACAGGGGCGATCATAGCTCACTGTAACCCTGAACTCCTGGACTCAAGCAGTTCTCCCACCTCAGCCTCAGGAGCAGCTAGGACTGCAGGCATGCACCACTATGCCCAGCTAATTTTTTTAATTTATTTTTTTAGAGATGAGGTCTTGCTTGCTGGGTTGTCCTGGCTGGTCTCGAACTCCTGGGTTCAAAAGATCTTCCTGCCCCAGCCTCCCAATGTGCTGGGATTACAGATGTGAACCACCTTGCCTATATGCCATAACCCATTTTATAAGTTAAATGGTTTAACATTCTATCAGAAAGTGTTGGCCACCCTCATGTTTTTGGAAATTGTAGTAATTTTAGCCTAATGCTTCTTTCTGCAAGCTTTTGCACATACAAGCACCAATAACACTTTATTTCACTGACTTGCTCTCTGTAGGAAGTTCGGATGACCATTACAGCAAAGTGGTGTCTAAGGTGATGAGCCAGATACCAGGATTTTCCCAGTTTCTCCCTATGATTAACGTTTAGAGGAAAGCCTTCCCTGGCCCAAATAAGTTTTTCTATAAAAAGGAGAGGAAAAGTCAAGTGGATTTTCTTTACGATGGTAACTTTCAGCCATTTCCATGCTTCAAGGAGGGAATTTGGACTGAAGCTTTTTCTAAGCTTGAGTGTGGAACACATAGGGACCCTTGTACTCAGAGGCCTGGGCTTTGAGCATATTAGAAGGAATTGCGGACCCAGCCAAGGGCCTCCCACCTCTTGGCTTGCCTCTAGATGCAGGGCCTCATATGCTAAGGGGGTTTGGACTTGACCTAATGGGAAACCTGGAAGAATACTAAGTTGCAAAGCAGCAGATTTGAATTGTAAGGAAGAGCACTCAAGCTTCAGTGGGGAGGGTGGATGGATATAATCAGGGAATCCAATTAAGAAGTTGCTGAATGGTGGCAATTTAGGCAAGAAATGATAGTTCCGGTCGGAAACAGTGCCTGGAACACTAATATCTATCGACACCATGAGAACAGTGAGTGTCCTGGAAATCAAGGGACTCCAGAGCATTTCCAGGAGGAGCATTTCATAGAGTATCATATGCTGAAGAAAGATCAAGAAGTCTGTGAATTAGAAAATGTCCGTATCTTTTTAAAGGATCGAAAAATCTTGTGTCCTCTGGATTTAGCCACACAGGATAATTTTAGAGTGACAAGTTGGGCTGAGTTGCGTGGAGGTGGCGAGCAGAAGTCAGACGATGACGTCGGGAAGAGGAGGCGACAGTGAAGGAGCACTGAGCTAAGGCGCTTTTGCTGTTCCTTAGTTAATGGAGCTGTCTCCGCCCTCCAAGGGGGCAACCTTGGAAGGCACGTGGTCTTATCACGGCTGGCCCTCTCGAGTGCAGACACTGTGCTCACGGCACGGCTACTAAAAAAGTGAGGAAAGGCAAACAGTTACTTGTCCCGAACATAGGCTGGGCCAAATTCCTTGGCCCGAGGGTTCAGGGAAGTATGGGGGTGGGCGCGGGTGTTGAGAACTGGCTTCGAAGCGGGAGGACTACAAGTCCCATGATGCACCGGAAGAAGCCGGCCTCCCGGGCGCGGGGTCGCTGACACCGCCGACTCCGCAGGGCGAGCGCCGTCGGCCCCGCCCAAGATGGCCTCGGCCGGCGCCCAAGTGGGTGTGGTTCCCGGGAAGGCTCCGCCCCAGAACGCTTCTCCAATGTCGGGGGGAGCACGCTCGTGTCCATGGCGACGACAGCGGCGGCGGCAGCTAGCTTGCTGAAGTGGGCGCCGCCGCCGCCGGGATCTCGGAGCTAGCAGTGAACCCGGGGGGGAGCGGGCTCCCCCTGGCGACCGGCGGGGACAGCCAGTTCTGAGAAGCGAGGAGGCGGTCCCGGACGCCTAGCAACGCCCGGGGAGAACGGAAGCCAGGCAAAAGGGCGGACATGAGCGACCAGCTGAGTTCAACCCCAGGCCGCTAGGGGTGGACCCTACAGCCCCTCGGCTCTCCTCGGAACCTCGGGTGGGCAGTGTTCGCCGTCAGAGCCCAAGGGGTCTTACGCACGGGTGCCAGGCCCCAGGACGTACGCATGGAGACTCTGAGTCCTGGGACGGGGAAAGCCAGCCTAGGAGACCTTTGGTCTTCAGCTGTATTTTATTTTATTTTACTATTATTATTTTTGAGACAGAGTCTCGCTCTGTTGCCCAAGCTAGAGTGCCGTGGCATCAGCCTAGCTCACAGCAACCTCAGACTCCTGGGCCCAAGCGATCCTCCTGCCTCAGCCTCCCGAGTAGCTGGGACTACAGGCACGAGCCACCACGCCCCGGCTAATTTTTTCTATTTGTAGTAGAGACGGGGGTCTCACTCTTGCTCAGGCTGGTCTTGAACTCCTGACCTCAAGCGATCCTCCCACCTCAGCCTCCCAGAGTGCTAGGATTATAGGCATGAGCCGCTGCGCCTGGCCTTCAGCTGTGTTTTAAAGCAAAGGTCACCCCAGCGCTCCCAGCCACCCTCCTTCCCATTCAGGAATGAAAAAAAAAAGCCATGGTCATGTTCTCTGCCAGCAGTATCCAACTCCTGAATGCACCCAGTGTGCTGTATGAGCCATCATGATCCTGGATGATTGGGGCTTGTGCTCAGGGAATCTACATCTCACGGGCATCCCACCCACCCCCTACCTACTTGGAAACAGCCCATTCTGCAATGGAGTTGTTTTGTTCTGAAGGGGCAGCACCATTCCCTTATAATACCGTGAATTCAGGTCCTTTGGGTGAATTCTTGCAGGCCTTCCTGGGCCTGGAGGGAGGTGGGATACATACTTCATTCCTACGCACCTCCCCTCAGAATTTAAGAGGATGGAACCGAATACCTGTAAGACCAGCGAATCGGAGGAAGACTATGTTGAGGAAGAGGAATCCGAGGACGAGTGTGTTAAAGAGGAAGCTACCAGCCCTTCTAACCCTTCACAGCAGGCATTCCCAAAGGCTGACTGTAAGACATTTGAGAATGGGGTTCCCTTATCCATTATAGCCAAGAAAATTCCAAAGAAAATCATAGCCCCAACTGACACAGATGACTTAGAAGTTGGGAAGAGAAAGAGAAGGCGGAAACGCAGGTAACCATTCCCTGAATCCCCTCACTTGTAAGGCTCCAGGGAGTCACCCCCACGCCTCACTTTAGCACTTGGGGGCTGGGATCTAAGGTCTTCCCTTTAGGCCACGAGAGAGGAGAGGAAATGCTGGATCAATATTAACCTTTTGGTACAACAAAAACAAAGTTCAAAACCATTTGGGCTGGCTCAGTTTGGAATTTCAAATGTGTTGTGAATTTGCTGGATATCTCTTCTACAGTGCCTGTCCTTCCCTTCCTGTCTGCCTGATTTATGCTATTCCTCCATTCCAGACCCCTGGCCATCAACCTGACCAACTGCAAGTACGAGAGTGGTAAGCACCCAGCTCGTCACTCACACTATTGCACGCAGGAGGGTCTGTGCGCAGCTGTTGCTCTTCCTCTGGGGGTGGACCTGCACTCGGGCTCCCAGCACCTGCATCCTGTCAGGCTGGCGCTGGCCTGGGACCTGTACTGAGCTTCCTGGGTGTCCTCGGGCTCAGCTGCTGGCAGCTGAGACACTGCCGTTCCAGGTAGTCTCAGTGGCAGGGAGGGTATCTCCACAGTTAGCGAACAAGAAAAAATATCCGAGAGCCACATTGCTCCACCCATCCCAGATTTTACCAGACATGAGACAAGGTTAAAACAGTTTTTTCAAGGAAGTTTTGAAGGGGCTTCGGCAGTTTTTTTAAAAGCTTGCCAGCTGGGTCAGCCGTCTCCTCCTTTTCTTCATGTCCCCTCTGGCATCTGTGCCTGGGACCACTGACAGTGTGAGTTGCCAGTGTGACCCCACCCACCTGGTCAGCCCTCCAGGCCATAAACAGTCCTGGCTGAGTGACAGGACTGACAAGGGCAGAGAGCCAGGCTCTAGTTTTCCCTGCCTTATATTTTGGAAGGGCCCGGACAGCCCTGTGAACTTGGAATTGCCACACGGTAACCAAAGTGAAGAGCTGGGGTGAGAACTACCTCCCTCTTCAACCTGCTCTCCAGTCAGGTCTGTCCCTTCCCTGACCCAGCCGTATAGGTCCAGGGCTTGTCGCTGGTGCCCAGGCTGGCATCCCTGACCCCCTGTCTCTACAGTGCGTCGAGCAGCGCAAATGTGTGGCTTGAAGGAGGTCGGGGAGGATGAGGAGTGGACCGTGTACTGGACGGACTGCTCTGTCTCACTGGAACGCGTCATGGACGTGAAGAGGTTTCAGGTACGCATCTCCTGGCCCAAGTGCCTAAAGGGGCCGAGGCCCCACAATGACTACTGCCCCCCACTCCCTCGCCTAGGCGCCCGAGACGGCTACTCTTTGTGGCTGTACCCTGTGCAGACAGGAAAGACCACACCCAGGGTCTTCTTTGCCAAAGGAAATATTCTCCTCTTGGGTCTCTGGAGTTCGTTATCTGAGGGAAGTGTTTGGTGAGACATCCTCTCTCATCATTTGTTCTCTGCTTGGTGGCATCTATGTCTAGCAGGGCCTCTCCAGGGCAGGTGAGCCCATCTTGGGGACAAGACTGGGAGGCAGCTGCCGAGCTCACGGCAGGGCCCGTGGGGTGATCCAGCCTTGTAAGCAGCTTGGCTGGGCGTTCCACAGGCATTAAGTGTGGGGCCTGCCTGGCAGCCAGAAAGTCAGGACAGACCAGGCTCTGCGAGAGGAATGTAACTGCCTCTTGGTATTTTTACTGTCCTCTAATTGGGTGTTTGTGGTGATCAGCAATAAAATAATTTAAAGGGGTATGCAGGCTTATTTTGGGGGCAAAGGAAGGAGGGAGTTGAGGAGACTGTAACCTGTCCCACAACTAGTCTTAAAGAAAGTGCTAGAAGTGCTCAAGAAGCTTCAGAAAAGAGACACAAGGCTTTGCACGATGAGGATGACAATGCTTAGCAGCGCTCACTGAGCACTTACTATACATCACGCACTGTGCTGAGCGCTTTACACCTCAGGAAACCCTCCAGAACAGCCCTGAGCACAGAGAGCCCTTTGTTAAGAAGCGGGGGAGACAAAAGAAGAAGAAGAGGACGCTGAGGCTCAAATACTAAGTTCACACTGCTGGTCAGCCAGTGACGGGAGCGCTGGGATAGAGCACTTCGGGGGACGCTGGACAGTGGGGCGGGGGGGGTGGGGGGGTGGCAGGCACCGTGGCCCTGCACTCCCTGGGGCCAGGTCTTAGTTTTCTTTTCCCTTTTTTGTCTTTTGGGAAATGTTTTCTTCTTACTTGCTTGTGCTCTCCAGCATCAATGATTGTTTTAGGACTAGTCCTGTTGGTGAGAGGGATGGTAGAAGGTGGCTGGAAGGCCAGGGCCACAGCTCGCGCACACCCTTCTCACTGCCCCCGTCTGCTGACCTCAGCGCGGATGCGTGTGGGGTAGAGGCCACTGAGGGGTTTCTCGCGTGCCTTAGGGAATCTTCCCATTCTTACCGTCAGGCCACTGGGGACAGCGCTTACCTCCACTGTGACCTCTCCCTCAGCCTTCCCAGTCCTCTCCTCTGCCTCCTGGGCTCCCCAGGCCCTAGGAACTACCACTCACTCCGGGGAGTAGTATAACCAGCTGGCTCTGTTTCAGAAAATCAACCACTTCCCCGGCATGACAGAAATCTGCCGCAAAGACCTGCTGGCCCGGAACCTCAACCGCATGCAGAAGCTCTACCCCACGGAGTACAACATCTTCCCCCGCACCTGGTGCCTGCCCGCAGAGTGAGTGAGCCTGGCTTCCCCTTGCCGACATACTGGGGGGAGGCAAGGGGCCGCTCTCTGAGTTCCCTCCAGATTCTGGTCTTGTGACCTAGGAATGTCTCAGAGAGATAGAAGTGGAACGACAGTTTCAGCTGGTCAAAGAAAAGAGGGTCTGAGACTGAGTGCTCCAGGAAGAGCATGGACTAGGTAGCAGGAAGCTCTCCATGGGTCTCTGGGACAGCCATGATACACAGAAACTTTCTGACCAGCCCCTCTCTGCACATAGCTATGGGGACTTCCAGTCCTACGGTCGGCAGCGAAAAACCCGCTCTTATATCTGCAAGCCAGACAGTGGCTGTCAGGGACGTGGCATCTTCATCACCCGAAATCCCCGGGAGATCAAGCCAGGAGAGCATATGATCTGCCAGCAATACATTTCCAAGGTGAAGGATGCCTCAGGCTCACCATCTCCCAGCCCCAGCACTGGGAGGAAGCCAGTTCTAGGCTCCTACCCTTTCTGCTGTCCTGGTACCTTGGAGGCAGTATGAGCCATGGTTCAGAGCCAGCCTGCCAAGGTTTGAATCTCAGCTTTCTACTTCCCAGATATGTGACCTTGGGCAAGTTTCTTGCCCTTTCTGTGCCTGTTTCCTCCTTTGTTAAGAGGGAATAATAACAGCGAATCACTTTACCTGGTTGTTGTGAGCATTCAGTGAGTTGTTATGTGTTTGATGCACTTACAACAGTGTCTGGCACATAGTAAGCATTTCAAAAGTGTTGCTATTATTCCCTCACGGGTTTGTGTGCTCTCAGCCCTTCCTCATTGATGGCTTCAAGTTTGACATGCGAATCTACGTCCTGATCACGTCCTGTGACCCTCTTCGGATCTTCGTGTATGAGGAGGGCCTGGCCCGGTTTGCCACCACGCCCTACATGGAGCCCAGCCATAGCAACCTGGTAAGGGGCAGGGCAGTACCCTCTCCTCTTCCACTGCCATGAGTGCTGAGGTTCCGCAGAGAAACTGGGTAGAGAGGTTTGTCATTGTCACCCAAGTACAAGGAGTGAAGCCAGTGAGAGCTGCAGCACCTGGCTGTGAGGAGAGCCTTTGGTGGGTGGTGACTGAGAAAAGATCATCACCTAGCCCACGGCCCATGACTATAGTCCCAACTACTCAGGAGAATTGCTTGAGTTTGAATCTAGCCTGGCAATATAGTGAGACCCCGCTCCTAAAAATAAAAAAGGGCTGGGCACAGTGGCTGACTCCTGTAATCCCATGTAATCTCAGCACTTTGGGAGGCCAAGGTGGGAGGATTGCTTGAGCCCAGGAGTTTAAGATGAGCCTGGGCAACAGAGCAAAATCCCATCTGTACAAAAAATTAAAAAATAGCCAGGCATGGTGATGTACACCTGTAGTCCCAGCTACTCTTGGGAGGCCGAGGCAGGAGGATCACTTGAGCCCAGGAGTTCAAGGTTGCAGCGAGCTATGATCTGGCCACTGCACTCCAGCCGCAGTTACAGAGAGAGACCTTGTCTCTAACAGCAACAAAAAAGTCATCCCCCAGAGGAGCCCAGCACACCCTCTTCCTTAGGATCTTATAGAAGGACAATCAGGTGAAGAGGGACAGAAGACAGGCAATCCTGGGGAGGGGTGGGCAATTAAAAGGCAACAAAGGGCTGGAGAGGAGGGCTGCATAGAAGCAGCCTGAGACCACAGGGCCACTCTCTTCACAGGATAATGTCTGCATGCACCTGACCAACTATGCTATCAACAAACACAATGAGAATTTTGTCCGGGATGATGCTGTGGGCAGTAAGAGGTACTCTCTACTCTGTTTTCTCCTGCTTCCTCTGCCCCTTAGCCCCACAGTCTCAATAGCCCATGAAGCTGAGCTGGCTCTTGGGAGGCTGATTGCCCAGGAAAACTCAGTCTTTATAGACCCTTGTCCTGTGTCTGCACTTTGGTGCTCTAAGTGCGGCCCCAAACTCTACCCTGATCACTAATCCCTGCTCCAAGATGCTAATAGATCTTTAAAGCCCAGGGGCCCAGGCATGGAATTAGGGTGTTAGGGAGCCTCCTGCCTGCAGCCAGGCCCCATTAGTATAGAAACTGGCCTTCCTCTGAGCACTGGACCTCACAGGAAGCTGTCAACACTCAACACCTGGCTACAAGAGCACAGCTACGACCCCCAAGAGCTGTGGGGGGACATCGAGGACATCATCATCAAAACCATCATCTCAGCCCATTCTGTTCTTCGCCACAATTACCGAACCTGTTTTCCCCAACATCTGAGTGGAGGTACATGTGCCTGTTTTGAGATCCTTGGTTTTGACGTCTTGCTGGACCACAAGCTGAAGCCCTGGCTGCTGGAGGTGAGGATTATCTCCTAGGCTTTGCAAAACCAAGATCCAGCGGCCTCTTTGAACAGGACATTTGGGATAGGAGTGCACTCGGGGTGGAACAGAGAATGGGGGATGTGGAAGCCCTGACATGGGTGGGAACCAGAAGCAAGCATAAGATCTCTTTTCTTTTGACCTGCTGAGTCAAATCTTGGTGGTTTCTCTATCATAGGAATCCTGGTTGTGGATCCCAGTGTTCCTAATGTAAGTCTTGCCTTTAGGGACACCGTATCTGCAGAGTCAGGCTATGTGATTTACTGTCACCATTCTGTGAATTGGAGGGATCTCTATGGCAGAGTCCTGTGGCCCTGGAGGCAGAGCATCCAGCCTCCTTGGCTGAGGTCATAGGAGGGGGATGTCTCTCCTAGACATTCTAGTTAGGCCTCTTAGAGACTACCACCTGCTCAGGTGGTCTAAGAGGAGGGTGGATAATGACTCCTCCTGGCAGGTAAATCACTCTCCAAGCTTCACCACGGACTCACGCCTTGATCGAGAGGTAAAGGATGCACTTCTCTGTGATACCATGACCCTTATCAACCTCCGGGGCTGTGACAAAAGGAAGGTGATAGAGGAGGACAAGCGGCGAGTCAAGGAGCGGCTTTTCCAGTGCCACCAACAGCCACGAGAAGCCAGGTGTACTGGGTGTCTGACATGTGTTTCTTTTGTTCTTTTTTTTTTTTTTTTTTGAGACAGGGTCTTACTCTGTCACCCGGGCTAGAGTGCAGTGTCGTCATCATAGCTCACTGCAGCTTTGAACTCTTGGGCTCATGCAATCCTCCTGCCTCAACCTCCCAAGTAGCTAGGACTACAGTTGTATGCCATTACGTCCAGCTAATTTTTTATTTTTGAGAGATGTGGGGTCTCACTCTTGCTCAGGCTGGCCTTGAACTCCTGACCTCAAGCGCCTCCCACCTTGGCCTCCCAAAGTGCTGGGATCATAGGTGTGAGCATCCAGCCAGTTCTTCTTTATTATCATTTTCATGAGAATAAAAGTCCTTCTCTAGAAGGAGAAGGCAGCCTGGGACTGATTAGCTATTAAAAACAAATTTTGCATAGATAATATATCACATATCAAAGATAATATATTCAAAATGCAAAAGATACAGTGAATATAGTCTTTCCCCTACCATCCTCCAGCTACCCAGTTTTCCTTCCTGGAGCCAATCAACGTTTCTAGTGTCATGTGTATACTTTCAGAAGCATTTAATGCACATATGTATTTATACAAAATATTTTTCTCCCTTGTCTACCCAGACAGTTGCATAACATTTACATTTTCTGCACCCTGCTTAGCAATGTATTTTAGAGCCATTCTCATATTAGCACCAAAGGAGCTTTCTATGGTTTGATAAGCTGGTTTGGTTTTTTTCACAAAGCTCTTCTATGTCCCGACCCGCGGGTATGTTATTCGCAGAACCTGGAGGAGGCAGTGGGAGCTAAATGGGACAAGAGACTCGAGAGATGGAGACAAGACAGTATTCTGATCAAGTCTCGTTTATTGAGCATGAGGTTACAGCTTTTATAGACAAGTGAGAGGGGAACGCCTAGTCACAATGCAAATTAGGTGAAAAAGGGACTGACCAATCAGGAAGCATTTGAGGAGTTACAGCTTGCAGTTCTCAATTAGGTCCAGTATGTAAACAAGGCATCCAAAAGCATCCAATCAGGGGATAGCAAATGCAAAACCACGTCATTGGCTGCAAAGCGAAACTTACCATTCCAGGGAAACAGAAACTTAACTTCAACTATGAGGGGGAGGGTAAGGCTTAGGCAAATATGGCCGAGTCTTATGGCTCCCGACAGTTCAGAGTGTGTTATGTGTATGCAGGACTCAAGAAATGAGGTTAAAATGTTTTCAGCACATAATTATTGGTTAAATGCAAGGTATTGAAATAAAATCATTTGAATAAGACATAAATATAAACATATCCTTCTCAGCACAGCTTTCTTCCCTTTTGCTTCTACTTTATGTTATTTTACAGTATATGATGACACAATAGAGACTTGCAGGATTTGAAAAAAATAATATGAGGATACACATGAATTTCTTATTCTACTCTCAGACATTAACTGGACATTATGGCGTTTCATAATAATGTTCTATTGGGAAAAAAAGGAAGTACCCTCTTCAGTAACAGGTTTTCTGCTATTGTAGTCGAATAAAACATTTCAAGAATGGGTTAAGATCAACGTATGTATTGTATATAGAAAAATGTGTGTCTTTAAAGCTTTTTCTATTTTTATCCAAATGGGTGTCATAAGATATATTTATCATTTCCATGAGCTATCTGATTAACAACTATAAACAAATATGTTGGAAAAAATTGTCTTTGAGAGTTTTCCGTCAATGATTGAATGAATTAACATACAGTAGACAGAAAGCGAACAGTCTATTCAACCAGACTATTCAGAGATCTCTCCTGTTGCTTTTGTTTTCACTACAGCTGGGAAGGGAAAAATTATATTACATATATCCCTTTGGTTTGTTTCTGAATGATTAATTTTGGTGCTGATTTAAAGAATAATTTAAAATATTTTTATGAATTTGAAAGCCTGTGAAATGCATAGGAATAATTTACAATATAGATAACCAAGCTGTGGTTTTTCTGATTATCCTCAGTCTTTATTTCTGTGAAACATCAATTTTGACTTGTTTTATCTTCTCTGACTTGTTTTATCTTCTCTGAAAATTATTCAGAAGTGAGATGAAAATCTAAGCCAATTTCAGACTTCAGTCTTGATGAACCATGTACTAGTGAATTATGAACATATAATAACATTTCCTCTATGCATGATTGGGTAGCCTTGCTTATTCATAACATAACTGGAGGAAAAGAATTAGACTTAAAATGCCAACCAAAAGGGACAACCAAAGATACTCAGAGAGGCCGGGTACTAAAACTCAACAAATTTTCTCATTAGAAAACCCGTCAAGTTCTTCCTGAGATCCTGTTTACTCTTTGTAAATACAATTAGAGCAAGCAAGTGATCGATTTTCAAAGTTTGAGGCAGCAAATTCTAGGAGGAACAAGGATGGAAGCAAGTCAATGTTTGGCCGCAATAGTTGTCGATGGTGACAGCAAAACAAGAGATAACAAATCATAAAACACTGCGAACAATGGGGAAAAAATTCGAACCCACAGCTGCCTGGAGACTTACCCTCGTGAGTGCTAGAAGCAGCATACATGCTTGTTTCATACAGAGGCTTACCTGTCTGCTAAATTTACCATCCCCAATAATCCTGCTAAAGGATGACTTTGAATGTTCACTACAAAAGCAAGAATTTGACACATTAATCAGACTTCTCAAATTTCAACTTAAGTGGGAAATGTAGACTTTATTGCTCCTCAGTTTTGAAGTTTCTTTTCATTTGTTCTCTAGAGTAAGAAGGTAGGAAGAAAAATGAGAAAGGGCGTTTAAGAAAGTTGAGAATAGAATCCTACACAGCAGGCCCCTGTGATATTAGACATTCCATTCACTTCCTGCCCTGTGTGAGACCCCAGGGGCTACTGTGAGGTTAGGGGCCCTAATGAGCATTCTGGAAAGTACTGTTCTGTCCTATGTTATAAATATCGAAAAAGAAAATGATAAAAATTAGTATCAGGGAAGAGAAAATAACACCTGTTTAAAAGAAACCAAGTGTTGCTTTGAAATTCTGTTTTGAAGATTTTAATGAAGACTAATTCTTTGAAGTTTTAGGTTTTTTCCTGATTTATATTTTAGGGGACTGATATGCCTTTGGTTGAAGCTGTTCCCTTGGTGTGTATGTCTTTTCTTTTTAAATATTATTTTTCTATCTGGGACCATTTAATTCATTTCCTGCATTATGTTTGTTACCATTTCTTATCTATATTGGCATTCTAACAAGGATCCTGTGTAGATTTTCAGTTGTTCATTCCTACATGACTATTTGTATTCTCATAGCTGTCAGTATAACTTGCTGCCACCCAAAGTGCAAGGCAAATGCTATGTCTGATGTTGACCTAAGTGTTGTGCTGGGAGATGTTCTCTGATATAAAATTTTATTGCATACCTTTGTTGTAAGCTGCCTCGTATGTTTTGGGTAATGAAGCAGTATATATAAATAAAGCAAATAAAATTGCTTTATGTAGCTTTGCCTAGAATCATAGGTCTTAGAGCCTGACACTTCCTCAGGAAAGGCTGTCTGCTTTTGCAGGTTAAATATTTTTATTCCCATTTAAAATATGGGGTAACAAAAGCACAGATACTTTTTAAAAATTATGCCTGATCTCTCAATCAGTAAACCTAACAGGAAGAATTTCAGCCCAGGTGTCCTGAATCCTTGCACAGTAGTAGTTTTTCTAATTACTTAATTATGCCAGTCCTGTGATGCTTAGTCCAAACAGACTGTCAACAATGTATTCATCTACTCATTTGGAAAGTCAGTAAACATTTATTGAGTACTGTTCAATGGCCAGTAGGGACAACAGTGTTAAAAAGAAACATCGTCTACAGTGATGATGACAGTACTGATTAAGTGTGCATATTGAACACTTACTATGTAGAAGGTCGAAAGGGGACCACACTCAATATTGTATGTACATGAGGTCTTTTAGGCCTACAGCAATTCAATGAATTTCACAATGCTACATTTCTCTGGCTTTGGGGTTTCTCCCTGTGGAGCTTTGCTGTTTTGGTCTCTGTGGTCCTTTTAAGCTCTAATACTCTATGAACCCAAGAAAAGATCTAGATGGCAGAGGCTATGGTAGTGTTTTTTTCTGGGCTCTATCCACTAAGGCCTCAGGCAGTTGAAGATCTTTTAAGTTCCCTGTGAAACCAACAAGTAGCCTCTCTGTGTAAAAGAACATCTTTCTGAGTTGGAAAGCAGATATTTTAGACCGTTATGCCTGTGATTAACAGAGGTAGCCTTAAGTTAGTTATTAGAGTTGTAAGTAGCTGATTCAGTGCTATTATAAACTGCATTAAATATAGTTTGGTTTCTTGGAATGTTCTGGCACTGAGGGGAAGATTGCAGCTATAATTAAACCACTGCTCTCTTAGCCCTTTTTTAACCTATATTCTGCCAGTTATAAAGCCTGTCAATTACCAGTATCTTTTGGTAATGGTTATGTAGAAGAAGGCTGTTCTTGTTCAGAAACTGAATGTCCAATACTGTGGTACACCTTCCCTGGCTGACCTACCGAAATGAAAGACTAGGAGTAATGATTAAATCTCATTTTTCCTCCCATGGTAGGAGGATGAGCTGGGTCAGCGAGGCCAGTCTCTGCAGATGGCTTTAAAATACCTTTGTGATTTGATCTCCTTGCCTTGCCATCCATTTCTATAAGTGCCTATCACTGTCATCCTTTAGACCTTGACAAGATTTCAAGGTGAGAACAGCACAAATGAACAAGAGCGTTTGTGATGACTCCTGAGGGTGTCACTTATTAAATGAGTTAGGCAATGAACCAAGTCTGGCTTGTAAGCTACAAGGTAGGCTCGCCCATTTACACGAAGATAATTTTGCGTATTATTTAACACGTTACAATATGCTGTTTGTCTCTTTACTGTCCAGCATAACGCATGGAAAATAAGTATAAGCTTACAAGTTAATAATGTCTGACTTTTATTTTCAAATAAACTGAAAATCATTCGGTTTCATTCCTTTGTTTGGATTCTTGCTGGCTTTCTCAGAGCAGCCAGAGAATGTTTATGAAGTGTGTGTGTGCAGAGGGGGTGAGGAAAGGGAATAAAAATGCATTGCTTCAGGGCTGCACATCTGTTTTAGGAAGTCTTCAAGATCCGCACATTAACTGTGTCACAACTCCTGGTGTATCCCACAATTGCATTCTACTCGGAATTGCTCATACCAACTCCAAATATTACCAGTAAACGGATTTCAGTGTTATAAGTTAGTTTCCTATTCTCGTGACTAACAGAATTATTATTTTTCTTTTTTAGTAGACGCCACATGTACGTATGATTTATAATGAGTGGTAACACATTTTCTTCCTTTTTCAGACTGGCAGTATGACGTGGCTCAGGCCTTCCCTCAAACAGAAGAGGAGGTGGCGGTGGATTTGCACTCGCACAGCCACCGGTGGAAAAGGAACTCGGACCCTCTCAAGGCAGTAGACACGAACCGAGCAAGCATGGGCCAGGACTCTCCAGAACCCAGAGGCTTCACGGACCTGCTGCTGGACGACGGGCAGGACAACAACACCCAGATTGAGGTAGATAAATAATCTGGGTAATTGAAATGGATTAATGACTATATGTCATGGAAGGTGCCCAACTTCTGTGTACACATAAGCTGTCCCTTCATCTCAATCTAGAGCTTTTGGACTCTTTTCCAAAAGAACAATTTATTAATAAATGTAATAGCTAAGCCATTCAATTATTCATTAATTCATTTACTCACGAAACAGACAAACATGAGTTTGGTGTGGTGATGACAGTGAGGGGACAACAGAACGCCTGCCGTCAAGGAATTCATTGTATAAGCATCTGAATGCCACAAGCAGATCATCCCTATGTCATGTGACATGTGCAAAAACATACAGGCTGTAGTGTGGCCTGGAGGACAGTGTGATCAATCTGCTTGGGATGGGGGGTTGGGGTGTTGTCAAAGAGGCTTTGCCTAAGAGTGAGCATCACAGTTTGCCCAAGGCTGAGGGGTTTCCTGGGATGTAGGACTTCCAGTGTTAAAATGGGACAGTTCTAAACAAACTGGAATGGTTGGTCACTCTGTCACTATTATGCTTTGTTATGGTTGGATCCATGAAGTGCAAGGAAGGGTATGGCTGGAGAGTGGTTTGTTGAGTACAGGAGTTTGCAGAGGGCACATTTTAGGCAGATTTTGGGGTTGGTCACAGGCCTCAGAGGTGATGTTAGATTTCTTAAGTTTCCATAGTCCCTAACCTTGCAAATCATAAAATATGATCTTGCTTGCAAACTAGATATAAAAAAAAAAACAAATAAATCTTGTGGAAATAAACAGAGACCACCCAATGAGAATAAACAGGGGTTCTTTATTCTATTTGCTATTGCAAAGGAGTAAGCCAGCCATCTCCTTTAGATGGCAGAGACTCCAAGGCAGATAGAGGAGTGAAAAGGTTTTTAGTGAAAGAAAGGGAAAGCTTCAGGTATGCTCCGATTGAAGGCTGTTGGCACGGGAAGTTAGAGGTGGGCTAATTAGAAACAGAGCATCTTATGTGATTAGTTTGAGGAACATCTTTGGCTTTCTGTGGTTGTTCCTGAGTTGAAAGTAGGGATGAAAAAATAGGAAATCTCTCAGTTATTAATCCAGCCCTGACCCTTCCAGGTTGACTGCTGCCAAGGCTATGATGTGGCTTCTTGGACTGGCTGCTACAGAGGTTGGGGTCAGAGTTCATTGTCATGTATGGTCTGGCCATTGTCTGCTTGCATGTTCTCTCTCTATCTGCAGTTTCACTTCCTATTAATACTTTCTCCCAGGTGACAGCCTTAAAATTTTTAAGAACTAGGCAGCAGCATTCTTTTTACTTCACCACAGTCCCAGAAATACTCATTATTTAGGGAAAGAACTCAGTTTCCTGAAGCAGCTACTATATAGTCCTGCAAATAGTATCAAGGTATCATTTTGTTCCTTCCAAGTGAGAGAAATCTTTAGCCCAGGCTGTGGGAATCAGTATATGTGAAAAGGGCAGGAGTTTCAGAAACCCCTCTCCTGGCCTTAGGTACTATGTGGCTGTGGAGTTCCCCAGCTGCCCCAGCCAGGTCCTTTAACAGGCGACAGCGCATGCGTCAGGAGCAGAAGTCCTATGAGGCTATTCTGGCTCCTGCGGAGTGGGCTGCTGTTTTGGCAACAATGTTGTTATAGCAACTTGGGTTAGGCAACATAACTCTTCCCTGAGCCCCTCTTTAGCTGGGGTGCAGCATGAAGAAAGGAGAGTTGAATAGACGTGGATGCATCTACTCTCTGCCCAGAACCAGGACCCAGTGGAAATCGAAAGGGAATAACACTAATTCCTAGAACTCTGTGATCTCTCATGTGGGGTGCTGAGCTTTCTTGATCACTTATGAAATAGAAAATCTCTTTGCTCAGGGATGTATTAATGCTCCTGAAAATATAATCCCCGGTGTTATTAGAGCTGTGATTTTGTTATTCAGCTGATTTTTCTCTTTTTTTACCTTAACAGAGGGAGACCATAAAGTATCAGTAATTTTGAATCATTGAAAATGTGGAAGGACAACACAGGAGACTATTTGTTGGATACTTGCTTAGGGCAGGTCTACCAGGTGCTGTAAGGACACTGTCTTGTTTAGTCCTTTAGCATGCTAGTGAGATTTGAGGCCCCAGGTTCACTGGGTAAACTCAGTGACTTTTTACAGGAGAGCAATTTCAGATTTAGGTTTAATATTTTCCTAAGGTGTCGCATAATGAGTATTCAAACCCAGGCTTGCCAGGCCCCAGCGTTTATCCTTTCTACTTGACTTTGCTTCCTCCAGTAAAAGGAAAGACAAATAGCACTTGCATTAGGTAGTGATTCTGAATAGCGGCAGCCCCCTGAATATACAAACTTTGGGGTTTCAATCTGGCTGGAAGGAGACTTGTCTCAAAGCTAGAGTCACGTAATAAGAGCACTGCCTTTATTTTGGATGCATGTATTTTGATCGGGTTCTGGGGTAAGGATTAATAGAAATTACTGAAGATCTAAAGTTCCCCACAGCACTCCTTGACACTGCCACTAGTTCTGGAAACAAAAACCTACACCCAAAACGTCTTTGGAAAGTTTTACTTATCCTGGCCCTTAAAATGTCATTTTGAATACTGTTGCATCTCTTTTGGAGAAAAGAGTTTTGCTTGGTTGAGTTAAACAGGAATGAGAAAGAAAGGAACCAAATGGTTATAGACTGAGTACTCTGTGCTGGGCATTGTGACAAGATCTTTCTTATCTTTTAGGAATAAGTGTTCTGGTTTATATTGTTTAATATAAACAATACACATGAAATACCACGTGTGCTTTTTCCTTGAGATGCTTTCAAAGTCAATGTCAGGGGTAAGAATTATTTTGTCCAGCATCCCTGCCTTTGGTAGTGGCTGTTAAAATCATTTGTATTCCAAGGAGACTAAAATCATCCAGGATAGTTGTCCTGTACATGCTCTCTTCATTTCCCCCCATTTTCTAGACTTTATATCCCACTTTCATTTAAATAATAAAACAAAAAAACCTCTCAAAACCCAAAGAAGACAATAGCACGTTTACTGTTTTGGCACACATTCATTCTGAAATAAACAAAGGCTATTATTCTTTTAACTTGCTACTTGGTGACAGTATGTTTTCTGGCTCTGTGCAAGAATAGACAATGGAATGATGGTAAAATTTAGTATCACAGAGAATTCTTCCAATGAAAGTTTCATTGTTGTTTTCTTTTTCTTTTTTTTAATATTCTTAAAAGATATAAAGATGTGTTGATGCCAGCTGTATTTCCTGTTGAATAAGCAGGGACCCAACAGCTGGCAAATGTCACTGTTAATCTGAAGGTTGGTTTCTGTGAGACCTTTCTTCTTGTATTTCCTCTGTTCATGTGGACCTATGACCACTTAGGTGAAAAGAAAAATTACCTTCTGCTGATTAGTAGGTATTAAAAGTGAGATGCCATGAAACAGTCACTAAATGTGCCCCTTTTTGTAATTACTGTGGGATGCAATGGCTTACAGGACTTTCAGGTAAGATTGGATTTTGTTCAGGATTTGGCCTTGTTTGAACAGTCTTCAGTGAACCCACAACCCCAGGGACAAGTGTAAACAAACAGGGTGGGCATCTTCACCTTGACACTGGCTGACCTTCCATTATCTGGGGTGGACCTCTTGCAGCAAAACAGCACCTCATAGAATAGAGAGGGCTTTAGTGGTGTTGGCTGAGAATTACTGATGCTTCACAAAGCTCAGTTTCCTATTCCTGTAGGATAGTGTTGGTGACTTACCGTTCTTCAGTTTACAGAAATTGGTCACAAATTCCTTTGCGGCATGCTGAACCAAGTATGTGGTTTTTACCACTTGTTCACATACATTATTTGGAAGTGTCATATTCCCTCTCTTGGGACAAAGATTCTAAGAAAGGGATTACATAGTATGATTTTTGCCTTGATTCAAAAGCCCCTGCATGACTGAAGAAAGAAGATTTTAAGTACAGGGATTGTGGATCATTTAAGCGTAGTTTCATGCTCTAAACTGACTCAGAAATTGGGAGCTAGGCCAATGCCTCCGAAATTTTAACATGCTTACAAATCACCTGGGAATCTGGTTAAAATGTATGTTCTGATTTCTTAATTCTAGGCTGGTGGCTGCCTGATCTGTATTTATAACAAGGTCCTAGGTGATATAGCTGTGGTCCTCCTACAGGCCAATATTTTTTTTAATTCCTTTTTTTTTCTTTTTCTTTCTTTTTTTTTTTATTTCAGAATATTACAGGGATGCAAATGTTTAGGTTACATATACTTCCTTTGCTCCACCCGAGTCAAAGCTTCAAGCGTGTCCATCCCCTAGACAGTGTGCACCACACCCATTAGGTGTGAATATACCCAACCCTTCCAGCCCCCTCCCCTGCCCAACACACGATGAACATTACTGGCATATGTGCACTTAAGTGTCAATCAGTTAACACCTATTTGATGGTGAGTACATGTTTTTCCATTCTTGTGATAGTTCACTTAGTAAAATGGGCTCCAAATTTTTAGTTTCAAGGAGGTAGACCACAAAGCAGATTTAGCTATTAGTTTTGAGGGTATAAATGCTCTGAAAAATCTTTAATTAAGTTTAATTGCCTACCAACAATATGTCTCATGGAGTTCTCATTCTGCTACTCAATTAAAAATTGCAGGTGTATCCAGCAACTGTTGTGTCACCCACGTGTGCCTTAAAGTTCATGTCTGAGGAAAGTACAGTTGAGAATGATCAGCAAATATGTGTGAAAGACTTAGCTAAAAACTAGAGATAAACAATTTTTCTCTTCGACGCATATGTAAAAACTCTCTTTGCTCTTGCACTGTCATACACACTGCCAGTTGTGTCGGCGTCTTATTTTTACAAATTGTACAATATGTTTCCTTAAAAAGTTTGCCAATTGCTAATTGCTGCGCACAAGGTTATTCTGTGGGCTTCTAATATTTTATTGTAGTCCATTACTAGGTAATCTCTCTAAGAGGAAAGACATTTGGCAGCAAGTGCTTAATCTAAAAGAGAGTGTAGGGCCAGGCACAGTGGATCACAATTATAATCACAGAACACTGGGGAGCTGAGGCGGGAGAATTGCTTGGGGCCAAGAGTTCGAGGTTGTAGTGAGCTTTCATTGCACCACAGCACTCCAGCCTGGGCAACAGAACGACACACCATCTCTTTAAAACAAGCACCTAAAAGAGAGTGTAATTGCTTTGGTGATCATTTTACAGAGAAAAAGTCACATTTTGTAATGTTGATGTAGACAGAATCTTCATGGTATGTTTGCAGTATAGAGAGTACATCAGATTATCCTTAGATAAGGAAAATTCCACTTCTTGTCTGTCTTTTAAGCCTACATAAGTTTTCTCAATTTCACAGGTCTGACAATGACAATAATGATTATAAATATGCAGTAGTAACAAGATGCACCCTCCTGATTCACAGAAATAGAGTGTTAAGAATTTGCAGGGTATTTACATGCTGGTTCTGTCTTCAGGCTGCTGTTCTCTTACTGAACACATAGAAGACAACAGTTACATACAAGTAGAATGTCATAATGCAGATTTTTGACATTTTTCAGAAGGAAGAAAAGTACCTCCTAACATTGAACCATTCTGTTACTGTATTTATTATGAATGTGAAAAGCTCGTGCAGTTGTTTTTTTTTTAATGAATCATTTCCATTTTAGGGGATTTCATACTTGCAGAGGTTTCAGCACGTGGTTGCAGATGTAGAAAACTGTGCAAAGGGAATGCTAAGATTAATCCTGAAGAAATACACATATTGGACTCCAAAGTGAATTATAATTTCCCAGATGCTTGTAGGTGTCAGATTGACTTTCACAAAAGAGAAGAAAGAAAGCATTGTGAAGACATGCAATTGAAAAGGAGAAGAAATATTGCATAGGTTAATTAACATGCAGAAGGAGACCTTTATTCGGTAGAGAGCCAGGATTAATGTAGGGATAAGGTGTCACTTGAACCGAGTCATGAAGAGAGAATTAGAAGATATCAAGGTATTGCTAGGCAGAGAGTTCTACACAGATAAGCAGGAGCAAGATTTTAAACTTCATTGTGTTCTATGCTAAGGTGTTTGGAGTTTATTAGGAAGGTGCCTTGAAGGCGCTGAAAGATATTAAATAGGGAAAGGCAAGATTGCAATGATGCTCCTGATAGATTGCTGTGGGAACGAGATCAGAAAGTCCAAATCTGAGAGTGGAAAATAAGTTAAATTTAGACGAGAATTGTGGTAGAGTGCCATAGTGAGTGGTTAGGGATAGACTATGAATGAACGTAAGAATTTCAGAAATATTTAGATTTTTAAGCCATTCACTTAAATTAGTTGTTATTGCCAAAATTTTGCCCAACTTTATGGTGCTTGCTTGATTCTGAAGGTTAATTGTGGATTTTTGTCATTGCTTCTCCTGATAGAGTGACCTGATACCACCTTGAAAACACTCATCCAATGTGCGTAGGGAATTGGCCTCATTTCTTCAAGTCTCTAGGGCTAAAGGTTGTATGTTAACTGACAACAAAATCTATTTCAACTTTTTCTGTTTTGGTAATTCGCAAAAACACATAGTTTTTAAACTTCTGATTTTATCCCATTCATTTTCTTTTGGAATATTGGTGAGGACTTTTACTTTGCAAAGAAGAAAATGCACTGCAAATAGTAAATCATGCAGAAATGATATCTACAATCATTGCTCATCCTCTAAAAAGATAATGAGGATTAAAATAGAGTATCATATATCTTGCTCAATTATAGATTATTCTTAGCTTGACATGTCGGCTCTGTATTGGAACAAAAATGGAAAAAGATCCGTAACTGTCCTTCAAAGAGTTTCATAAAGAATAACTGAATTTTCTCTCTGATGCTTCACTATTAGCTAATTGAGTTTACTTACAGTAATGGCATGAAAATAGTCTTTGGAATGATACATACATACAGGTTGTAAATTTTTAAGTGTGTTAGTCATATAATTTATTTCCAGAACAAGAATTATGTTTCAGCGTGAAAAACATTCTTGCATTCTCCATGTTCAAAGAGAAATATATTTAATCTCCTCATCACCTGAGGGACCCTGAGATTAATTATAAGAACATTGCATCAAGTTTTTTCTACTTCAATTCCCTAGCCATTCATGAGGACCCCATTATATCTTCCCTTTGCATTAAATAGTGATAGTGATAGGGAAATTCTAATAAAAGGAATTCCAGGTAACTGTTAATCAGGTGACTTTCGATTTTATCATCTTGCAAACTTATTTTTCTTCTTGACCTATATGAGTTTTCAACAGGGCATTTAAAATACACTTATGTGAAAATTATTATTTCCAATATAAAAAGTTATAGTTGAGCCTCAGTGTCATAGGTATAAAATTTATCTCATTGATTTTTTAAAATCATGCTAAAAAATCCAGATGAATTGTTTTGATAGTTCAGAATACATCCAGACTTTATATGTTGAACAAAGGGCTCAGGATGAAGGAGCAAGTGACCATTCAGTATGGGCTGGAACCCAGGAGCAGGAAGGCCAGCAGATGCAGGGGCCCCTGTTCTCCTGGCAGCTCATGGAGAGTGCAGCTGGATGCACCCAGAGTGTGATAGTGCTCCAGGGAGGGATTTGTTCCTTTTCTTTTCTAAGCATGAGAAGGGAATTGCACAGGGGAAATGCACATTTGAGGACCAGGCACCAAGCGTGGTCCAGGCTTATCCACCAGCAGTTTAGGAAAGTGTAAAAAATGTCATTCACCTGCACCTCAACTGGAGTTACCCAGGTCCTCAGGACTATTGACTGAGTTCAGCTCAACTCATGATCCTATGGGAACCATAGCCTATGTCTTCAGATAGAGCTTCTGGGATCATTCAGTGTGCAACCTCATTCTATATTTATGTATTAGGCCTTAAGGACGAGTTTTTTTCCTGTGATTTTCAGATTCAGAAATGGAATAATAAAGTGATTGTAGCTCAAAGGCTAAATAAATCTGAGTTGGCACAGACATGCTAATAGCATGATTTTTATTATTGCATCTGGGAAAGTGTCGAGGCCACTACTTATTACCATGAAGATTTGTAGTATAATGAATCTGTCAGCCTCTACAAAGTAAACATATGTAATTTTTGGAATTATTAATGCTAGTTGGGTACACTAATCACATCTAGTCTTTGCCATTTATTTTATCATACAAATTAATGTGCACTCAACAATTTAGCACCAATTCATTGAAAATTTAAAGAAAAAGGCCTCCTGATAAATAGTGATGTTCTATAATTTTATGTGGCAATCAAACGTTTTGATGGAACTTTACTGAAAATGTCTCGTGTATCTTTGACAAATTATAGGGACTTAGATGGAAACACTGTTAGATCTATACATAAATGGACCATTACAAATATAAGAGGCATTTAAAATTTTCCCTGATTATTTAAACTTAAGAGATGAAAATCTGTATTTCCATTTTTAAGCAATGAAGTGTGCATACTCTGCTAAATGTTCAGGAAGTTTTACTTCACCTTGTGTTTTTGAAGCAGATTTAAGATAGATATGAGCCCCTTTATTTAAAAAAAAGTGTGCATATGTATATTCATGTCCATTGCTATAGCATTTGTGATAAAGAAATTTGCCAATATTCTACTTTATGCCCTGTTAAGAAAGTCATCAAATATCCAATGGTACGAGAAGGGGTGGTAACATTTAGAATAAAAAGAAACTGCCTTAGTTTTCATTTTGTGTTTTCCTGAAAGAAAATCAGAGCAAGGCATAGATGTCTGAATCTATCTGGAAACAAGAGAAGAACTGAGCTTTGCAGTCCTTGGGAACAGTTGTTTTTAGCTATTTTCTTTATATTTCAAGCCTGAGCTATTAAGTTGAAGTAATAGTTTAGAAGTCATTGCACTGAATTGAATGAATGGATTAAACATGGTTGAAACTATTTCTTTTTCACAAGTAATTTTTAGCCCTTTTTTTTAAACTTCATTTATTTATGCAATCACTAGCTTAAAGAACAAAGCTATGGAAATCACTAATATTCACCTTTTAGATGATATCTCTATAGCTATTTCTATTTGCCTGCCTAACCTGTCAGCTATCTCTATTATTTTGGATTCACAATGCTGATCCCATTTGTGGCTCTAGGAATTTGAAAGAAAAACTTGCAAAGCAAACTTATGTTTAAATTTAAAAATTTCACTTAGTTATAGCATCTCTTATTAAGGAAATCTTTCAGGTACTTCCAAAATTAGAGATATTCCGTCGCATGATGGGATTTTCTACCTAAAAATAATGCTGCTTAATCTTTTGGGGTTTAAATGAATTATAATCTTGAAAATTTTCTAATTCACAAAATCAATGTATTGATTTTGATTCTCACATTTTTTTCTCTAAGAAAATTTAAATTATAATATTTTCTTATTTTTCTAAGATTACAATGCTTTGCACAGTGCTCATTAATTGAATGTAAATCTCTACTTGTTCTGTCACTTAAAACTAATATAGAGAAAAGATAATTTAAATTTTCATATCCTGAAAATGTTTGCAAGGAACATTACCAAACCCTCCCAGAAGATCTGAAAACAGTTAATTTGTCAATATAAATAAGATTATAGAATGATCTGTTACATTAAAAAACAAGATAGAAATGATCATTTTTCTCTTCCTTAAATACCATTTTATTAAAAATTGACTTATCATCTTCCTCTATCCACTGAGTAATCAGACATTGCTTTATTATTTTTGCAAGTGAATGAGATTAATCTTCCTCACAATAGAATAGTATCACATTCAAATGGGGAAAATATAACTAAATGAGTGTTTATAAGAAAACAATATTATCCATAAATATAGATATGTGCTAGCACAAAATAATAAGAATTCATTAGAAATTTTTCTCATCTTACCAATTATAATTTATAAAGGGATAGCAAAATTATCTTCTAAAGGTAAACAAACTTTTTAGACAAATCTTTTTATAGTCCGTGTTCCTAAAAAACTTTATGGAATGTAATATTTTCCAGCTTAAACCTAAAGAAATAAAATGATTAGTAAATTAAGAAGCGCCCCTTCTTCCTTTCTGCCAACAGCCCATCTCAGGTGAGACTGTTTCTGGCAAAGTTTCCCCAAGAGAAGGAGACCTCACAAAGCAGTTCAGTTACTTATTTCACTGGAAGTCAAAATGACTTTCGTTATGAGAGTGAAAGTGTTATTTTGCCTCATTGAGTAGTTTTGTTATGGTCTGAGCAGATTTAGAATGTATTAGATATGCTTTGTTCAGACAGTTTTGTTGCTGAACAATTATAACTGCCATTTCAAGGATCTTTTAAAAAAATTTGCCTTGTCAATGTGTATTTCTTACCTTGTTATTAAAAAAGAGAATGTAATATATTCTGCACACAAAGTCATTTGCATAGAAGGCAAAAGAAAATAAAAACTCTGCATTTTTATCTCAAGAACAATGTGGAAACATTTTCAAAGGAAACTATTTATTTTTTTGAGTGATCACTTGTGAATGCAAATCATAGTAAATGGTAAGTGACTGTGTGACTGTTCTTCTTGATTTTCTATTGACTTTTTAAATGTTGATAATGAAGAATCTAGAAAGAGGAAATGATTTCCAACATTGAAACAGTCCCTGAGACAAAGCAAGGAGTGAGTTGAGGGCAGGGAATCAGAAACTGGGACAAACATTAATTTTCTCACTTTGTTCCATTTTATTCCCGTAAAGCTTTTGACCAGTCATCTTCTGTCTGCTCTGTAGCCACCATAGCAATGTATCATTGTCTTCCTTTGAGCTGTAGTTGCAAAATGAGGAACTGAAGAACTTGGCATTGTAGGTAGTGATTTTAAAAATCCTTATACCTAGACAAGGTTGATATATACGAGAGTTTTTTTCCAAAGTCTATATGTAGAAGTTTTGGTAATTTGTATGTATGTGTGTGTGTTTGTGTATGTGCGTGTGTTTGTGTATGTATGAATATGTACATGTACACTCACATGTGTGTGTATCACTTCTAATCATGGTAATTAAAAATTACTTCTCTGTGGAGAAATAAATGGTGGTTTGGATAACCCTTGTACCTTACACTTAGCATACACTCAAATTAGATATTTTATTTCCTGGAGCACCACAATTGATAGTTTTTCTGGTGGGACAGCAACAAAAACTAAACAGAGGACAGGCCAAGAGTCCTTTTCAGTTGTTTCTAGATTGTGGCTCTCAAAGCGTAATGGACTTTTTAAGTAACAGGGATCATAAATTACAAAAAGGTGGGGAAAGGATAAGATGGTGACCCCAAGGTGATGAGGCTGGAATGATGTTCTCTAATCCCTTCTTCCCTCATTGCCCCCTCTTCCAGGAAAAGTCTAACTGGGTCTGTTCCAACCATTGTGTTCCGTCTGTTTTCTTATTGGCAACTTGGCCGTCTCAACCACATATTTCTCTTGACTGAAAACTCATATACTACTAACGACTTGTGTAGTCTGAAACAATGTTCCCTGTGTCCGTTATTGCAAGGCCATAGGGGAGTGTAAAGTAGATTCTCTTCTGCAGTAAGTGAAAGGGCCTCTCTATTTATAAAGCAGGGTTTGGCAAATGAAACTCCATGGATAGCGCTCCAAACCATATAGCCATGAAATGACCAGACTATTTCAAAAGACCAAGTCTAGGGAAAATCTAACTCAGATTGCAATCTCTGTGAGGGAAGAAACAATGCCTGGTACTTTGCTGATGTTCATAAAACACCCACTGATTTGAAGCAAATTTTACTGGATGTGAAGAGAATAGTGTTTAACTGAGGGTTAGACAGAAAATCCAGAAAGGATAGAGAGACTTTTCCTTTTAGACCAAGAAAACCAAGACTCAGTTGTGGTTTGGACTGTTAAGTAAAATGCAGTCCATGTGACAAGAAGTAGAACTGAACTACTAACAAAAGCATGATATTTTTTGTTGGCAATTTCCACATTAAAATAAGTAGTGAAGTGGGATATGTGATTAGACTTTGTCCATTGGGATTCTTTCTCAAGCAGGACATTTGTTTTCATACTCAAATTATGAGTACCATTTTCTTCTGAAAAAGAAGAAACAGACATAGAATGGAAGAAAGTAAGGTAGTTACAGAGAGGCCTAGAAAGTGTTTATCCCATGGCCGTGGTGCTGAAATCCTTCTTTCTGTAGGCACAGGACCATGTGCAGTGCCTTCCTGGAAACCACGCCTGCCCACTCCAGTTTCCATTTACCTGTGCTGATTAAAGTTCGTGCTACCCGCATATATTGTCTTCCTCCCCCTCAAACTGTGTCTTTGGAGAATGACAGGTTTGAGGCTGTCCACATGCAAAAGAAGAGTAAGAGGCAGCAGGACTGATACTAGCAGCATCACTCCTTGTAGCATTCTGGAACAGAGCAAAGTGAAGCCATCAGCAGTTTGCAAAGGCAACGGGGAGTTTACAAGAAAGCATTCTCTTGGCTTTAGCAAGCTGCAGCTTCTGTTCTACATTGGTCATTTTGCTTCTACAGTGTCTGTTTTTGCCTACCTTGCTGCTTTCCTCTCTGTTTCTGCTCTCAGGCAACCACAAATTGAAATGCTGCAAAACACACATGGCTTGGGGGGCGGGGGCGGGCAGAGGGGGAGAGAGTGAGAGAGAAACACTTTGCTGATTCCTGTCCGTGCCAGTGATGACAAAACCTGAAGGCACTACTGTGACTCTTAAACTGCCCCCCATGAGTGCTAATTAGGTTTCTCAGCAGGGAACAGGCATCATAGTGCCTCTCAGTGGGCAGGGACCATTTGGGCATCTAGGTAGAAAAAGGGGGATCAGACTCATCAAAACACTGGACCCTTCCAAGATTGCACAGCCACTTACTCCTCTATGAATGATCCATAGCCCCCAGGTTCCTTTAATAGAGTGGTCTGTGTCTCACCTTCCTTAGGGAATCAAGAGACACCTATTTCCAAGTTCCCCTGTGATGTGATCAATCTGGAATTTCTCTTTCCATTTTCTTGTTGGATTATGTATCTGCCTAGTTCTCACATGAAGAAATCGAATTCCATTTTTAAAAATGGCTTTGTTAACTACTGTTTTGGATTGATCAGTTCCTTTCTCTCACACAGACTTCCTCCAAACAGAATTCCATGCAGTAGATTTTAGTGACATTACCTTGACAAGAGTTCTGAGTGTTTTGAACTCTTCAGTTCCTTGTATATACACAGTTCCACGTATATATATACACACATATACATATATATATTTTTCAGTCTCATATTTAAATATAACCACTAAATTTACATTCAGTTGGCAAATTTGAGTGCCCTTGGGGCCATCCAAGTAATAGTCCAGGTGGAAGAAGAAGAAGGAGGAGGAAGAGGGGGAGGAGGGGTAAGAAGAGGAAGAGGAAGACAGACAGCGCACAGGTGGCATGATTTATTTCAAAAGACTGTCTTCCTGGATGTAGGAAAACAGTGCAGCATGGGGACCATGGTGACCATAATAAAAACTCTCCACCTAATGGAGCACCTGATATGCCTGGGGCCACCTGGGAACCTGGGCCCATGGTGCCAGATCTCCTAGTTTCTCAAGAGACATCCAAAAACTTAAAGATTGGCTACTCATTCCTTTTTTTTCTTAGTCACGTCTGGCACAGCACAGTGATAGCAAAATAAAACATGTGTAGAGGCCCATCTATCCAATGGGCTGCCAGTTGCTATTGTGTGTATACACCAAACTAATGACTAACCACCTTGTTGATGTAAACTTACTAGGTCATCTCAGAGGGCCATTTTATTTCCAAGTTTTGAGAGGCATCTCACTGTTGAACTTCATGTTTACCCCACAGGCAGCATACTATGTATCGAGTTGAATTCAGTCAGCTATAATATGATTTCTGGGTATATATTCTAGACTTCTCTACTTTTCTCCCATACTTATTTTATGTAAGCACCATCCAGGTGAACTACTTCCTTTTGCTTCAATTAAAACAAATTATTGAAAACAAGTAGTTTAAGATGGTTTTAGAGCTCTCCTCTTCACTGGTTATTTTGAAGGAAGTTTCTAAGATTATTTTCTTGTTCCTCTGAATTATTACAGTGTGTGAAATCATAGTCATGGGAAATCTGCTGCCTGGTTATAATTGATTCAGTACTTCAAGTTTTCAGATGTATTTAAACATATGGACAAAAAACTTTTACATCTATTACTAATTGCACATAAATACTATAATTTAAACAATGACATTTCTTCAAGTAACTGTCTTTTCTTGGTTTTTGTTTTTTGAGACTGAGACATTTTAGACTTGCCAGAAAGACTTTAGAAAGTCAAAATAATTTGAAATATTGGTAAAAGTTTCAACTTTGAATAAGATAGGAGCTGGTCTATGGCTATTACTAGCTTACTAAAAATAAACAAATGCAAAAGCTGTATGATCCTGTGACCACCACGTATGCAATAATATGGAATAATATTGAGTATCTATAAAACAGCCACAAGATTTTCTAAATTGCACATAGATTTGAAAGGGAAAAAAGAATGAAACTCAACCAAATAACTGTTTAAGGGACAAACTTTTAGTTCATGACTGGCTTCATTTCTTTTCATTTTTATAGCAGTTTCTACAGATACAGGTGGTAGCTTACACATAGACACTTATTTTAGAGGTGTGCTGAAGTGAGTGGGTCCAGTTTTAATTGACTAGTTACTTGCAGGGCCAGGGTCAGGACCCATATCTTCTGTCTCTGGTTCCTGATGCCAGCTAACCCTTTCTCCTGCACTACCACACTGTAGCCCTTTTTGTGGGTTCCTGGCAACTGATACCTGGTGCTGTGGGCTAAATTGTGTCCTCACAAAATCATGTGTTGAAGCCCTAGCCCCCAATGTGACTGTATTTAGAGATAGGGTTTTTAAAAGGTAATTAAGATTAAATGAGGTCATATGGTGGAGTCTTAATCTGATAGGATTGGGGACCTTATTAGAAGAGGAAGAGATATCTATCTCTCTCTCTCTCTCTTCCCCTCTCCATGTATATACCTTGAGGAAAGGCCAGGTAAAGACAGAACAGGAAGGTGGCCACCTGCAAACCAGGAAGAGAGCCCTCACAAGAATTCAACCATGCTGACACCATGATATTGAACTTCTAGCCTCTGGAACTGTGAGAAAAATAAATAAAATAAAGTTCTGTTGGCTAAGCCATCTAGTCTATGGTATTTTGTTATAGCACATAAGTGAACTAAGACTCCTAGTTGTGTGCAGAGATGCCGTATTACATGACAATTTTCCAAAAGGGATCCTTATGAACTTTCCAACTCTTGGATGCCTAATTTGACAATCCAAAACTAACCATGAGTGTAGATTACTCTTCTTTAAAGAGAATACTACTCTTCTTCAATCATGTGACTGATTGCATGGACAGTTGGCAGTACAATACTCATAGTGCATCTTGTTCACACCTGTTTTCTCATGGCCCTTTCCCCGTGAATTTATGATAATTAATCTCTTAAAGAAAAACAGCCACTTCACTTTGCCAGACTGTAGACATGCTCTTTCTTTATTCATAAGGTCTCCCTTTGTTTGTGGAGCTGGAGAGATTCCTTAACCTCTTGTACATATTATATCTCTGTTCATGGTCTATTATTTGGAAACACTAATCCTTAATGTTCTGAAATATTTAGGCTATTTTGGAAACTGAATCGTGTAGATAAATCCTTCTACCATGTTTTTCATGAGTGAACATAACCACCCATAATCATATATTTCCTTCCATAAATATTAAGCCTGCTGATCGTATGCTGTGGTCTGAAGATATCCCCCCAAATTCGTGTTTTGGACACTTAATCCCCAATGCAACAGTGTTGGGAGGTGGTGCCTAATGGGAGGTAATTAGGTCATAAGGGCTACACCCTCATGAATGGACGCTGTTATAAAAAGCCTTGTGGAAGTGAGTTCACCCTTTTCTGCCCTCCTGCTATGTGAAGACACAACATTTATTCTCTCTCGCCCTTCTGCCTTCCACTACATAAGGATATAGGAAGAAGGCCCTCACCAGATACCTATTCCTTGATCTTGGGCTTCCTAGCCTCCAGAACTGTGAGGAAATAAATTTTTGCTTTTTATATTAAGTAAGTTACCAAGCTGTGATATTCTGGTATAGCAGCACAAACAGATGAAGACATTATGTTTGCAGACTGATGGTCTTTAAAAATGTTTTGGTATCTCAACTTTGAAGCATATTCATTGCATTTTTGAAATTGCTTTATCTCAACACTTGTTTCAAGGTTGGTATAACCTAAAATAAATAAATAAATAAATAAAATTTTACATAAATTAATGCAGTAGAAACCATGATATGAGGATTCCGTATCTATCTTTGGGACATGTATAGATGCAACCTGTGAAACCTGTGAAACCTCCAGAAAACATTTCAGAAATTGTCTAGATCTTATATCCAGTAAGGAAGAGAAATCTGGACACAGCTTACTTTACTGAGATTGATTTCAACATGTGTAAAATTTTAAGGGACACCATTTTTAAAAACAGATTAAGGACTATATTATTCCCAAAGTTTTCTAGAACATGAACTGTATGTGGTTTATAAAATAGTAAGTTCAAATTGACAGAAGTGGAATTCTTAAAATTCGATCACTTTCTAAAGAGGATAAGTTGAAAATTTTTATAGCTGTCTAAAGTCTTGGCTTGGGCATGATCATGTAAACACACAACATGTTCAGTTGCATTTTGGAAATTTCAGCTAATTGGTGGTATTTGTTCTTGTTCAGTGGCTGCCAGCTTTATTTGCACGTTGGGATCATACCCTGCACCCCACTCCAGATTCTAATTTAATTGGTCTAGCTAGCGTACGGCCTGGGCTTTGGAATTTTTAAAGGTGTCCAGGTGATTCTAATATGCAGACACATTTCAGAACCGCTGCTGTAGTTCAAAGACATTTGCTAGCTCATGGCATTGTCCCACTTTGGGCAGGCATTCAAGTATTCAGTGAGAGAAAAATAGAAATGCAGGTGTTATTTGAATATGGGAGACCTTCTCAATTACATCTGATTACTTCTAAGACCTTGTTTCTGTGATTTTTATATGTACTGTATTTTGGAGCAATTATATTTATTTTCCCATATTTGTTTTTTTAGTATTTAAAAAGATATATAGATATGCCAAGTTCTGCTTTAAATATTAAATGGCATAAGTTACTCTGAACTTTCCAGCTTGTCTCGGTTATACTGACTAAATACTTCAGGGCCATTTCCAAGTGCTCCTCTGCTTCTCAAATACTGGCAAACCTTCTGGATTTTTCATAGTCCCACAACAGCCTCTTTCACTTTTGTTCTTGTTAGTAACCTAGTTTGAGCTATGATGATTTTATTCTTGGCCTATTCTAATAGCTTCCAAACCAACGTCTGATTGTAATCTCTCTATAGTTATTTTCTGCTCATTTCCGTATGCTCAGACCAGTACTGTGGTTCTCTTATACTGGTTTGGAATAGAGATATTTGAGTATCTGTATTTTCTTACTCTGTTGCAGGCTTCTGGAGAGCAAGGACTAGATCATAAACATCTCTTTGCCCTTCACGGCCTCTCACTCAAGGCTTCCCACATACATAATCAGTGCATCATGAATACTTGTTAACTTGAATGAGTGACAACCTAAAAGAAATGGTTGTAAATAAATAGGCCATTTTACAACATCTTCCTACATTAGAGCATATTCTCTTGAATATTTTACCAGCATATATTTTTCTTGGAGTCTTTCCAGCTATTTCTTTAGAAAGTGAGAATAATGCTGATTTCTCCCCATGTAATTTTGCAAGACAGAAGCAAAAAAAAAAAAAAAAAAGAGTTGAGGGGAAAACATGCTTCTGAGACTGCACTGAAATAAAATCTCTTCTAGCTATCTGGAAATTTTATTGCAAGCTATAAATGCCAGCTTTATAGATCTGAAAGAGACTCTGCAAAGTCAGCAAAACCATACTATGAAAATATTTGTTTGAATCTAGCACTGGTGATTTTAAAACAAAACTGCTCAACAGATTGTGTTTTTCTTTTTTGCTTTATTTTTAATGACTCATGAAACTATTGCAGCCTTTGTCCCTTTGCTCTGCCCTTTGCTCTGCCTTTGGTATCAGCTACCTGAAGTTAAGTGAGTTGGCAACAAAGTTTTCTTTCTTCTAAGATGTGGTCCTGGAAGAATTTATTATTTGAAATGGGCTTTTAAATTTTTACATAGAAAGCGTTAGAAAGACTTACATTGCTAAAAGCACCTCTATGACAAATGAAAGCACTTTGAGAAATTATTTGAAAAAAAATTGAAACTACCCAAGGGTATTGTCAAAATGGTCTCTCAACAAAGTGGAAATGGTACAGTATCTCTTTGGGGAAGAGTGGCTCTTTATTTACACTTAGCCCAACAGCTCAACTGCTCAGGAACAAAATAATTGGATAGCATGTGGATTTAAAATGGCCATGAATTCTTACAGTTTCTCCTATAAAGAGGCAGGATCTTTCTTTTCACCCCTTGAATTCAGGCAATGCCTTGTGACTTGATCTGATCAAATAAATGTGCTAAAGGGATGTTGTATACCTTCTAAGCAATGCCTCAAGAGGCCTTAAGCTTCTGTTCTTACCTTCTTGGGTTCTGTTATTTTGTGAATAAATCTGGATCTCACCCACTTAAGAATGAGACAAAAAATGGAGATGGAAACCCTAGACATGAGACCAAGGCTGGCTGGGATCAGCCAGCCCCCAGCTAACATGCCAGCTGGCTGCAAACCATCAGTGAACTCAGCTGATACCCCATAGAACAGAAAGAATGCCCAGCTAAGCCCAGACCACCTCATCAATCGTCAGAATCCTGAACAAATAGATGATTATTTTAAGCCAGCAAGTTTTGGGATCATTTGTAATCTGGCAATAGACTACTGATAGAGGTGGCTTGGGAGTTTTTGCATTAAGGCATAGAAATTTCAAGAATAGTAAACCACATAGTGAATAAAATGGCTATAAATAAATTGGATTGGTTTGAGCTGCAACTTCTTCCTTGCTGTTATAAAGAATGCACCGCTCTGACTTCTTTTCTAAATCATGACAAAGCCAAACAAGCTACCTTGTAGAATGTAAGGAAGCCAAGTTGGAACATCAACAACTACGTATTGAATGCCTGTTATGTACCAGGCAGTGTTCTAATCACTGGAGTACAGAATTGAACCCAATACAGGGAGAGAGAGAGAGATTTTAAAGGGGTTCAAAGGTAGTGATAGACAAAAAGAAGTTTGATAACAAACAGTGTTTTAAAGGAAGTTAAAGCAAATAAAACAGAGTGAAAGAGTATCATTCCAGATGCATGGAGCAGCAGGTGCGTGCATGATATGGGAGAATACTGGCATCTTCATGGGGCAACAAGGAAGCCGTAGAGTTGGTGCAGAATGTGTGATGAGGAGGGTGAAGCTAGAAATCACACTGTGTAATAAAGATTTAGGATTTTATTCTAAGTGTGATGGGAAGCCTCATTGGAGTAGGGGAGTAGAATGATTAGATTTCTGCTTTAATAGGATTACTTTTTTTTTTTTTTACAGGTTAGAAACAGTTATTTCTTTATTTTTTTAATTTTTATTTTTTTTATATCAGCATATTATGGTGCTACAAATATTTAGGTTATGTATATTGCCTTTGCCCCACTCGTGTCCATCCCTGAGACCGTGCACACTGCACCCATTAGGTGTGAATATACCCATCCCCTTCTTCGCCCTCCCATCTGCCAGTAGGATTACTTTTAAAAAGCATTGCTCTACGGTGTAGAGAGTGAAGTGAACCTGTAGGAGACGCAGGGAGACCAGTGAGGGAGCTCTTACAGAAGGTCTGATAAATAGCCTAATGGGAAGAATTTGAGCAAATTTAATTTTTCTTTGAAGTCTTAAAAAATTTGGTATCTAAAAGGTATTGTGCACGTGGAAAGAACATTGACTTTAAAGTTATACAGAACTGTTTTTATATCCCTGGGATTTCTGTGGAGCTAGGCAAGCTCCTTGGTGTGCCTTAGCCTCCTTTTCTTTATTTTTAAAATGGTATTTAATTCATTAAGTTGTAAAGATTAAATATATAATGTATATTTTCTGCTAAGCTGAGATCTTGGGAATATCATAGGCTCATAAGTATTAGCTACACTTATTAATCAGTTTTGGTATTTTGTGATTATTTTCTTAGTTTTAAAATAAAGGATCCACCAGTCTCAGCAAGAGCAAGAACCTATCTCTACAGAAAATAGAAAAATTAGCCAGGTGTGGTGGCACACGCCTGTAGCTACTCGGGAGGCTGAGGCAGGAGAATCACTCAAGCCCAGGAGTTTGAGGCTGCAGTGAGGTATGAAGATGCCACTACACCCTAGCCAGGGCTACAGAGTGAGACTCTGTGTTGATGACAACAACAACAATAAAAAAATAAAATAAAACAAAATAAAGGATTCAAAAAAAGGACCAACCATCAAACACCTGTAATGGTAGATAGCAGGAATGAAGCAAATGAATTAAATATGGAGAGCATGTAGAACCTAATTCAATATAGATATTGCTTGAAGTTTGCTGAAAATAGTTTTACATAGAGGGCAGCTGAAACACAAAAAGACAGTGACCCATTTTATCATCATGTTGGCATTCCAGGTATTATAGCATATCCATTCCTTTCTAGTTTACTCACTAACATACTAACATAGCCCCCCTTTCATATTTTTAAAGTTTTATAATTTTGTAAAGTATATGTATCACAGGTCAGTTGTGTATACATTTGTGGATTGTTTTTAAAATTAATTTGTTTTAAAGCTATATTTTCTCCTTATTACTGTTCTTTTTTCCCCACATATTAATCTTCCCTTAAAACCAATGCTGTAAGTTATGGAGGTGAGACAAACTAAAATACCATATTCTATATTATCAGTTTATTTTTGTCTCTTGGTACCACACATCCTGTTTAAGGTAAAGTTTTTATTATGCAAGATGTTAGAAAGGTCTTATTACACAAGATGTTAAAATTGGGAGGATTTTTTTGAAAAAATAAATAAATAATATATAGAGATACTGTTAAGATTTGCCTATAAATTATTTTATTATTTTGAAGTATTCTAAATTTGAATATAATTATCCAGTATAGCATGTCCTCTTTAGCTGTTTCCCCGTTAGATTTTCTTAATGCAATTCCAGAGTTTCGATTTCATATATATGATTTCATTTCAGAGATAGTTGTTAATCACATTAGATAATTAACACATTTGGAAACTAGCTTTATTATTAAAAATATTATTAATATCATAAAATTAGGTTAGGGTAAATATTTTCTTTAGGTTAAATTGTCTTTTAATTTTCTTTAGGGTATAATTTTCTGTACTAGCATAATATGATATATGCTATTAATGGGCAAATTAATTTCTTTGATTTCTATTTTTTCTATGCTTGTTCTTTTTAAGACACATTTTGATAGTAAAAATGGAATGCTTAGAGGCAAGGCAATTATATAAAATTCAGTAAAAAGGAAAGTTTTTTTTTTCAAAATATCATTATTTGTCAAAATTGTTTTCCAGTATTAGAGGCTACAGAACATTGTTCGCTGTGTTTATAATGGATTATGATCTGATATTTGAGGAGAACTCATGCTTTATTAAGTGTTAGTAGCAAAAAAATATAAAACATTTGAAGGTTTCTTTGTTTCCATGGATTGCAGTCATGTACCGCAAAACAATGTTTCAGTCAACAGTGGGCATCATATATAATGGTGATCCCATAATATTATGATAGCATGTTTTTACTGTACCTTTTCTATGTTTAAATATGTTTAGACACACAAATATTTACATTATTCAGTATGGTAACATGTTTTACAGATATATAGGCCTAAGAGCAATAGGCTATGCCATGTAGCCTGGGTGTGTAGAAGGCCATACAATCTAGGTTTGTGTAAGGATACTCTAAGATGTTTGCACAACAATGAAATCATTTAATGAATTTCTCAGAACCTATCCCATTGTTAATCAGGTATTTGGATAGGTATTTCTGTTAACAAAACAAAAGTAGCATCTAATAGCACTTTATAGTTTCTAACATATATTCACATGTGTATCTCAAGTAGACTTAGTTGCAATGTTGTGACATTGACTATATTTATTGTAAGTTCCATTTTATAATCTTGAATATAAAGGCCCCAAAAGTTAACTTTATTTCCAAAATCGTTAGCAGAAGGGTAAATTAGTATTAGATTCTAACTCTAAATATGGCAAATGATGTCAATCCCCTAGCAAAATTCTGTTTACAGCTGATATATTGCTTGTTAATCACTGCCTGAATCTAATATTCTAAGCATTTGAAGGCATGGAGAAGTTACAATACAAGGGAAAAAAAGGCTGAAGAACAGTTTCATTCTTTAACATTAAATGAGTACTAGTATAAAAAATCTGATTAATAAAATGTACATTGATGCGTATCACTTGAAATACCAGACTGAATAGTAACAGCTTAGTAATGAGACTGTTGGCCAAGTGGTCACCGGTTGGTAGAGAGAAACCATCCAACTTTTCCACAAAGTTTGGTTATGTGAAATTCTTAACTATAATTTTTAGAAGTTGCTCCTGAGTAAATTTTGTCGATAATTATTTTAAAATTATAAATAGTAGTTGGTTCTCATTTTCTCTGTAAGTAGATCCAGGCAGAGAGAGATCTGTGTGGATTTTCCAAAAGCTTTCTGATATTAGAAAGCCTGAATGGCAATTTTGATTAGTACTAGAAAATGACATGAGTTTTCCAAAGTAATATATCTAGGGCTTTTTTACAAATCCATACGTAATAAAGGAATTGTGCGTATGTGCTGTAGAGTGGATTGTGTCCTCCCAAATTCTTACATTGAAGCCCTATCCCCCAATGTTACTGTATTTGGGGGAGTTGGGGCCTTTGGGAAGAAGTAATTAAGGTTAAATGAAGTCATAAAGGTGGGGCCCTAATCTGATGGAATAAGTGGCCTTATAAGAGGAGGAGGAGACTCTGGAGAACTCTTTCTCTGCCTTGTAAGGACACAGTGAGAAAGCAGCCCTTTGCAAACCAGGGAGAGAGCCTTCACTGAAAATGGAATCAACTGGAACCTTGATCTTAGATTTCCCAGCTTCCAGGACTGGGAGAAATAAATCTCTGTTGTTTATGCCACCCAGTCTACGATGGTGTTTTGTTATGACAGCCCGAGCTGACTAAGGCAGTAGATAGCTAGTACCCAATTTGGGGCCCTGTCATGGAACAGATATTTTCATCTTTTTAAATTATGATGTTCTTTTTGATTATCAGAACATTTTTAAAGCCCTCTACACCATAGTTTGGTTTTTTTTACATTTCAGAATATTGCAGAGGTACAAATGTTTAGGTTACTTATACTGCCTTTGCCCCACCCGAGTCAGAGCTGTAAGCGTGCTCATCCCCCAAACAGTGTACACTGCACCCATTAGGTGTGAATATACCCATCCCCTCCTCCTCCTTCCACCTGCCCAACACCTGATGAATGTTACTGCCATATGTGCATGTAAGTGTTGATCAACTAGTACCAATTCAATGGTGAATACATGTGGTGCTTGTTTTTCCATTCTTGTGATATTTCACTTAGTAGAATGGGCTCCAGCTCCATCCAGGATAATACAAGAGGTGCTGGTTCACCATTGTTTTTTGTGGCTGAGTAGTACATAGTCCATGGTATACATAATACCACATTTTATTAATCCACTCATGTATTGATGGGCACTTGGGTTGTTTCTACATCTTTGCAATTGTCAATTGTGCTGCTGTAAACATTCTAGTGCAGCTGTCTTTTTTTTATAGAATGTCTTTTTTTCCTTTGGGTAGATGCTATAGTTGTTTATTTCCAGTAGATTAGAAAAAATACACAATACCAAGAATTACAGAGAAATTCAGTGGCACTGTATAATTAACATGCATCTAACCCACCACAATTATATTG
>CAUYRT010041389.1:0-37109 GCA_963574885.1 Lepilemur ruficaudatus
AAACCAGCCTGAGCAAGAGCGAGACCCCGTCTCTACTAATAATAGAAAGAAATTAATTGGCCAACTAAATATATATAGAAAAAATTAGCTGGGCATGGTGGCGCATGCCTGTAGTCCCAGCTACTCGGGAGGCTGAGGCAGAAGGATCGCTTCAGCCAGGAGTTTGAGGTTGCTGTGAGCTAAGCTGATGCCATGGCACTCTAGCCTGGGCAACAGAGTGAGACTCTGTCTCAAAAAAAAAAAAATAAAATAAAATAAAAATAAATCTTATCATAAACTTCTTATTGCCTCCAGAATATCTGGGTATAATAAATACTGGCAGCAGGTCACAGACATGGCTTTGTAAACCCACAGTGAGAATACATTTAGGGTCCAAGGCATCGTTCTGATTGAAAGAGCTCATGGCAATACAGATATAAATCTATACCTAAGAGGCCTAATTTTCTTAGCTCTATGGTTCTAAGGCCATTTCTTGAGACCCAGCAACACTTCCTTATGTACATTACTTGATTAAAATATCAAATTAAATGATCAGAACATATTTTTCCAGTAGCACTACCCAAAGTTTGTATTAACTGGTGGGCTCTGATTTTTGCCATTTAGTTTGATTAACTCCACAAGTTTGGGTCCAACTCTATGGAACAAAGACATAATCATATTTTTAAAAGATTGACAGTTTTGTACTGTGGATCATTAGCTTCTCTGATATTTCAACTAAACCTCATGCGAGCTTACTGTAACAAATTATAGGTCTTGATTTATCAAGCTGATATTTTACCAGAGGAGCAGAATCTGTTAAGCAAGCAAGCATACCTCACTTTATTGTGCCTCACAGATACTTCTTCACGAATTGAAGGTTTGTGGCAACCCTGTGTTGAGCAAATCCATCAGTATCATTTTTCAAATAGCATGTACTCAGTTTGTGTTTCTGTGTCACATTTTGGTAATTCTCACAATGTTTCAAACTTTTTATTATTATTAAATATATCTGTTATGGTGATCGTGATCAGTGATCTTTGATGTTACTATTGTAATTGCTTTGGGCACCATGAACTGTGCCCATATAAGATGGCAAACCTAATAGACAAATATTGCATGTGTTCTGACTGCTCCACTGACTGGCTGTTCCCCTTCTTTCTGCCTTTCCTCAGGCCTCCCTGTTTTCTGAGACACAACAATATTGAAATTAGGCCAATTAATAACCCTGCAATGGCCTCTAAGTGTTCAAGTGAAAGGAAGAGTTGCATGTCTCTCACTTTAAATCAAAAGCTAGAAATGATTAAGCTTTGTGAGGAAGGCACATCAAAAATCGATATATACTGAAAGCTAGGGCTTTTATGCCAAAGAGTTAGCCAAGCTGTGAATGCGAAGGAAAAGTTCTTGAAGGAAATTAAAAGTGCTACTCCAGTGAATACATGAATAATAAGAAAAGAAAAACAGTCTTACTGTGGATGTGGAAAAAGTTTGGGTGGTCTGGATAGAAGATCAAACCAGCCGTAACTTTCCCTTAAGCCAAAGTCCAGAGCAAGGCCCTAACTCTCTGCAGTTCCATGAAGGCTGAGAGAGGTGAGAAAGCTGTAGAAAAAAAGTTTGAAGCTAACAGAGATTGGTTCATGAAGTTTAAGGAAAGACGCCGTCTCCATAACATAAAATTGGAAGGTGATGCAGCAAAGACTGGTGCAGGAGCTATAGCAAGTGATCCAGATGATCTAGGTAAGATCACTGATGAGGGTGGCTACACTAAACAGAAGATTTTCAATGTAGATAAAACAGCCTTCTATTGGAAGAAGATGCCACCCAGGATTTCCATAGCTAGAGAGGAGAAGTCAATGCTTGTCTTCAAAGCTTTTTCAAAGAACAGGCTGAAATTTCTGTTAGAGGCTAATGTGGTTGGTAATTTTAAGTTGAATGCGATGCACATTTACCATTTCAAAAATCCTAGGGCCCTTAAAAATTATGCTAACTCTACTCTGCTTATGCTCTAGAAATGCAACAACAAAGCCCAGATGACAGTATATCTGTTTATAGCATTGTTTACTGAATATTTTCATCTCACTGTTGAGACCTACTGCTCAGAAATAAGTTGTCTTTCAAAATATTACTGTTTATTGACAATGCACTTAATCACCCGTGAGCTCTAATGGAGATGTACAAGGAGATGAAAGTTGTTTTCATGCCTGCTGACACAACATCTGTTCCGTAGCCCAAGGATCACGGAGTGCTTTCAACTTTCAAGTCTTATTATTCAAGAAATACATTTTGTAAGGTTATAGCTGGTATAGATAGTGATTCCTCTGATGGATCTGGGAAAAATAAATTGAAAACCCTCTGGAAAGTCTTCACCATTTTAGATGCCATTAAGAACATTCATGATTCATGGGAGGATGTCAAAATATCAATATTAACAGGAGTTTGGAAGAAATGGATTCCAACCTTCATGGATGACTTTTAAGGGTTCAAGACTTCAGTGGAGGAAATAATTGCAGCTGTGGTAGAAATAGCAAGAGAATTAGAATTAGAAGAGGGGACCTGGAGATGTGACTGAATTGGTACAATCTCATGATAAAACTTGAATGGATGAGGAGTTGCTTTTTATGGATGAGCAAAGAAAGTGCTTTCTTGAGATGGAATCTACTCCTAGTGAAGATGCTGTGAACATTGTTGAAGTGACAACAGAGGATTTAGACTATTACATAAACTTAGTTGGTAAAGCAGCAGGGGTTTGAGAGGATAGACTCCAATTTTAAATAAAGTTCTATTGGGTAAAATGCTATCAAACAGCATCCCATACTACAGAGAAAACTTTCATGACAGGAAGAGTCAATTGCTGTGGCAAACTTCATTGTTGACGTATTTTAAGAAATTACCACAGCCACCCCTATCTTCAGCAACCCCTACCCTGATCAGTCAGCAGCCTTCAACACTGAGGCAAGACCCTCCACCAGCAAAAAGATTATAACTTGCTGAAGGCTCAGATGATCGTTAACAATTTTTTAGCAGTAAAGTATTTTTTAATTAAGGCATGTACATTGCTGTTTTAAACTTAATACTATTGCACACTTAGTAGACTAGAGTATAATGTAAACATAACTTTTATATTCAGTGGGAAACGAAAAAATTCATGTGCCTTGCATTATTGCAATATCAGCTTTATTGCAGTGGTCTGGAACAAAACCCACAATACCTCCAAGGTGTGCCTGTAATATAAGACTGTTTACAGGCCACCATCAACTATTGCCTCGAACACTACAATAATTCTAATTTTCACACAACAACTAGAGTTGATTTTTCTGAAACTTGAGTCTGATTATGTCATTCTTCTTAAAACCATTCAGTGTTTCCCACTGCCCTTGGGATAAAGTCCAAACTTCTTAGCATGAGGTTGCAGAAGAGCAATTGGACCAGCTTAGCTAAATATCCCTCGGCCTATGCACAAGTTTGAAATGAATTAAACACTCTTTAGGCCACACACATTAGAAAGAGAGGAGGGAATTTACTTACCAAGAAAAGGAGGTGGTATACTCCTTGGCACTCTCATTCCTCTCCCACAGTGCCAGGATGGAGTGCTTTCAAAGTCTGAGCATTTTTTCCGTCCAGATGAACTAGGCTGACAGCAGACACTGTGCTCCTCCTAGACGATGGACCAACAGCAGGGTCCCCAAATGTCCATTTTAGGAGACTTAGAGGCATGGGGTTGAGTCAGGGCATAATCCAAATATGACGTATTCACACCAACCAGTGAGAGCTGGTCAGTAACCAGGCCTTGGTCTTGCATTATGGAGCCTCTCCCTGTTTCTACTGTCCTCCAGCTGGACTAAGTCTTTCCTGGATCTTCTGTGCTAGGGCTATAACCTCACAAGTAGGTTTTATCTCTTACTGGCTTATTTCCTCCTAAGATTCAACCAAGTCAGTAGAGGTCTAATTAGCATTGGCTCACATATTACATCAGACTTAGTAATTGCAAACATTCTTCTGACTAGGTCTCATTGACCCATATAAAGTTATCTCTTGTTTATTATATATCCGCCAAACATACTCATTTTCTGGACCTAAATGTGGTCAGAATGACTTTTATGATGTTTTTCCTGTCTTGCTTAAGCTAGCGTGAGTTGTGTTTCTGTCAATTACAATGAAAGTCCTGACAGATTGCAATCATTGAAAGCAGCTTTAGGATGACCTTGATGCCGGCTGTCTGCTACAGAGAGTTCACAGACATGTGTTCTCCTATATACTGGCCTCTTCAGACAATTGGGCCTTCTATCTAACTGTCACCAAAAAAATAACAGCTAGTTTAAATTTCAAATCATTGTTTTGAACAGTTGGTCTCCAACTATTAATTGGTTCATTCTGTAGGAAACATGTCATTTGCATGACAAAAAAAATAAAAGTGCAATTTAATCAATCACCTAAGCGTGCAATTTGCTACTATTTACTGACTACTGTATTTACCCAGCTCCAGTCAAAGCACAGGGCCCTTGTTAATTTATTTGATCTTTTCAACAACCTATGAGATAAGCACAATTGTGAGCTACATTTTACCGATGAGTAAACTGAGGCACGGAACCGTTAAGTAAAGGGCCCCAAATCACGCAGCTACTAAGGGGCGGAGCTGGCTGCAGGGTCCTGAGTTCCCAGCCCTACTCTGTCACACAGAAGCATCACTTTTGCTGTATAAAGGAGCAACAGCAACTGAACTCTGGCCAGCTGGTGCCACTTGGAATTTGTGTTCAGTTTTGCCTGCTTGTTCTTTGTTTATCTTTTAAGAGAAACTAGAAATCTGAATCTGTGTGTAGGACGGGGGTTGTGAAATCTGTTGTTTTATCATGGCTCAATTTTTTAAATTACTGGATAGGTCAAAAAGAGCACATCTTCGGTCTGCCTTTGGCCTGCAGGCCCCAAGCTTACTAGCTCTGCGCAAGCTCTGCATCCACCTGGAGGTGGGGGGAGGAAAGGCAGTGGCCAGTTCCCCTGCTGGTCGCGGCCAGAAGTGGTTCTTCTGCGATGCCATGCCGGGACTTGCGCCCGCCTCACAGGTCGGTTGTTTTCGTGATTCTCCGCAGCACCTTGTCCTTCAGCAGCCTCTGCTTTGAACCGTAGCCTCCCAGCTCTTTCTGTCATGTTTTCTCATGCCAAGGCCATAGAAATGCCTTGCTTGCCTAGGTTGTACCCGACTCTTCTCCACTGAAACATTGATCCTTCCCTCCTCAGGATGAATAATTATTACAGTTTCTAAAAGCACAAGAGAAAACAACGTCAGTAGATACTGCTGCCATAAAACTCATCATTTGTTGTTTCTTCAAAATTCCTTTGATTCTCTGTTTTTTTTTCCCTACAGTAATCCCATGTTCTTTGATTCTGATTTTTTTTTATGTAAAATAATCACCTCCCTAGATTTTCAGTGCTTGAAATTTGGATGATGTGATCACTTAATAATGCAAGGAACACCTGGAGAGTGAGACCATGAAATCGGATGAGTCCTTCATCCAGCAGAAGAGCCACGCTGTGGTTTGAATTACGGCGTATGTATCTGCCTGTCCAGTTGAAAACACTAAGGTTAGATATGTGTCATGATGACATGTCATTAGTTTCCTAAAATAAATAGAGGCTCTTTGTTTCAGCTGGATCTTATTAGTGGCTTTTCTATTTTGTGCTTGGTCAGCCCCCAGGCCAACCTCGCAGGCTGAGCTTCTGATAAGGCCAAGAAAGGCTTTTCCATGCACCAAGCTTGCTGGGAGAACTGATTGATCATGACCACAGAGCATAGTCAGGTGCATGGTGGAGGGTGAATCGTTCCTCTTGCAGAAGTGTTATGAACAAGCTGCAGCCCCTGACCTGGAATCAGATCCTGAAGCAAGTTTCTCAACATATGCTGAATCAAACAACTTTTGTTTAAATTTCTATGGTTAGAAATGTGCGGTTTCAATTATAAATTTCAGTCTTACTACTCCTGCATGCAGAATTATTGCCATATTCAGCGATTGCATTTCAGTCTATGAAATATTCGCAGTGCTTTTTCAGTGTGGTATGTTTGAGGTCATCAGCTAAAATACTCCCTGTGGAGGAATACTTAGGACATCCATGGCTTGCACTTTGGTTTAACTCCTTAGAGTCAAATCTAATCTCTTACATTGAAGACTTTAAAGGCATTTAATGTTGTGAAAGGGTTCACTGCAGCTGACAGAAAAGACTGGAAGGAAGCGGGAAGACTAGGGAAAGGGAGAGGGAAGCTGCTTTCATGAGCTTAGAAAGGCCTAGAAATATATAAGTACTGGCTCAAAATTCTAGCTGCTCCTGGCTTTTAATTCATTTGTACGTAATAATTACTTGGTTCTACGTGCACCACCACAGAAAATATCATTATGGCATCATTAATTTTCACAATTTACTATGATGTAGTCAAATTTAATACAAAGACTTGGCACAAAGTTATCAGTTATTGAGTCTCTGCATGGACTCGGGCTAACATGGGTATTCAATTTAGAGTGAAGATGCAAAAATTTCCCGGAGGAATCCTGCCATCTTGTTGTGGGAACCACAATCCAGGTCTGGTCCTCAGCTTTACAGTGATCAAAACTTACACAGAGGTGACTGGGCTCAGAAGCACTGATTGATTAGATCAACAACTCACACAAAAAAAACAGATCTCAATGCATGAAGTCTCTGTGAGAAAATCGCAATCTCCACGTTAGCGGGCCAGCACAGCCTCTCCTCTGTTGGAAAACCTACAGGGAAAGCCAAACTATTGTCAGAGAGTTCCTTGATGAGCCCAGAAGCTGCGCCAGGGAGCGGGCTGAGATCTTAGTGCTTGCTGCGTCCATCTCAGCTGCCGCGGGAGACTGAGTGCTGGAGACGCCACGTCAGACATAGCTCCTGTCTTCTCCTCTCCGTTCTGTGCCTTCTCTAGCGCAGGGGTGAGAGGAGACTTCCCCTTTCTCCTGAAAGTTTGCTGAAAGGTCAACTCACAATTAAGGCAGACTAATAAGAGAAAGGTTTATTTACCATGTGCACAGGGAGAATCCCAGAGTGATGACCTGATATCCCAGTGGGATCCAGATATTTTTTATCTGTCTTTTTGAAGGGGAGGGGGAGGTGAGGAGTATAGGTAACTCTGTTTAGGGGCAATACATGGCTGCTAAGGAGGATGAATGGACGGGGAAACAGATTGGCTTGTAAATTAATCTCTCAGGTTATGTTTAAAATGATTTGGGCCAGGTCTGGTTGCATTCTTGATTTTCTTTTCTTCAACATAGTGAGATAAGAGGGAAGGGAAGTCAAAGTCAATTTCTCTTTTCCAAGAGCCTGTTAATCTCTAAAGGCCTTAATTCAAAATACCAAGGTGTCATATGCTGGGGGAAAATTTTCCTGAGCTCCTTCACTAGACTCCTTCTGGTAACCTTTATTACCCCAGATTGGTAAATACCACTAATAGGGCCACAATCTACTTCCACGTTGCTATGCCTTCATCAGATTTCCAGGCTCTGCTTTGCATGTTTAAATTGGGAGATAAGTAGTCCCTAGGGGACTTCTGAAGTTACTGTTCCATTATAATGCATTTATTAAATATTTTACTGGTTTGCCCTTGTTAGGAGGAAATACTAGGTCCCCACTCCTCAAATTCTTATCATTTCCATTAGGGCAACACTCCTGACCTTCCCTCTAGGGAGGAGAATTGACTTATCTTGTAGATAAATTTGAGAAAGGGTCTTGAGTGTGGGTGATTCTGACTCTTCTGAGACCCCCCCTTCGGATCTGCAGGCTGGACAAAAGACAGTATTCTGATGTTCTCTCCTCCTTCACAGCAGGCTCCTGTCCCTAAGAAGGAAGGCCCCCGTGTCAGTGAGCAGATACATAAATCTGCCTCATTCAGAGGAACAAAGGTGTGTAATTATTAGATCCACCCATGAGCACCCTCCAATAGCCACCTATACTGGCTACCAGGAAGGCACCAGCAAGCACACAGTATCAGATGGATGGGCTCTTGGGGGCTCTACTTGCCCCATAATTCCTGAAGCACTTGAGTCCCTCATTCTCCCTCAAGCCACAGAGAGAACTCTATTGTTGTTCTCTTATCATTTAGTTTTTGTTAAGCAATGACAGATCACCTTGACTTGAGCAGGGATCAACTTGTGTTTGATGAATCATTATTTCATTCTTATTTAGCTTTTTCCTGTACTCATCTTGTCACCTTTATGACACCAAGACCCTGAGAAACATTAAAGTGTCTTACAGAATCCTACAGACAGTTATTTCCATCTTGGTACTTTTGGTCCCCTTTCCTACGCTTTCCCCCCTCCCAGTTGCTGCCCAGCTACGTCCCCCCTGGGCCGTCTATTTTCTACTCACATTCAGCTCAGCTCTTCTCATTCCTTCCTCCTGGAATTCCTGCCGAAAAAGACCTGCAATCCAGTTATTTTCATTCTACTCTTTTAACACATTCTTTCATTGCTTTAAAGCTCTTCTCAATATTCCCCAAACACCTCTCTGCCCTCCTCCCAGCGCCCTCAGCCGTTTTCAAGGAGGAGGTTGCTCTCCCAGCAACAGGGCTCCCAGAGCTGGAAATCACAATGGGCATCCTCCTACCTCCAGACGGCCCCTTCCAACCAGTGTTCTTCCTAACCCGATTCAAAACTCCACTTAAAGCTCATGACATCTTGTCTTTCTGTTCAGACCCTGCACCTTAAAGCCAAGCAGACCACATCTTCACTACTGGATCTTTCTTCTAATGCCTTTGTCTCGCACAATTTTGAATTCTTATATAGCTCTTTGTCTATACCAGATGAAGCTAATCTTGCAGAAAAGATTAAATTTACTATTCCCAGAACTGAGCAATTCTTAGATTTAGTAGTTTTGCCAAACTTATATACAAAGGACACAGATTTGATATAAACACACTGTGCTCTTAATGAAGTACTTTGCGCTTCTCCTGAGGCAGACCTCACTGGGTGATTGCTACTGAGCAGTGCAAACTGAGCTGGGCACTAAGAACATCAACTGCACTTTCAGGTTTAAATTTGAAAGAGGAGAGCTGCTGGCTGCCAAGCAGACAGTGAGGGAAACAAAGTATGTATTACCTTATGAAAAGTTGCTCTAGCATAAGGAAAAAAAGAGTAGACTATAGTCCTAAAGGCTCAAAGGAAGATTATTTTTCTCAGAAACAAAAAATCCTGGAAGTCCTCCAAAAGACACAAGAGGATGTGGCTTCTGTAAGCTGCAAGCCAGAAAACTGAAAGAAAACTAGGCTAAAATGAAGGAGGAGACTGGAAGAGATAAAGGGTAGATGTAAGGAAATAAAAAATGCAAGAGCTTCACTTATCTTGGGGATGAAGATGATTGCATCGCTACCAGCTAAATGGGAAAAAAATCATACTTTTATTTAAAGCCATTGAAGAGCTGTGGGTGCAAAGAAGCCCAAATTAGTTAAATTCCAGAGAGAAAAGAGGCCAGAAAACACAGAGAGACATACACACACACACACGCACACACACACACACACACACATTATAGGCTCAGATGGCTCTACTGGTGAATTCTACCAATTAAGGGAGAAATAATACCTATTCTATGTAAACTTTTCCAATAAATAGAAGAGGAGGAAATAACACTTCCCAACTTACATTATAAGGCATTGCCCTGATACAAAACCAGTAAAATATGTTATAAGAAAACTCTCATGAACACAGATGGAAAACCCTTAACAAAATTTTAGCACCAACATGTAGGAATGATAATATGACCATGTGAGGTTCATCCCAGTATTGCAGGGTTGGTGTAGAATTTTAAAAATCAATCAATACAATTCACCATATTAACAGACTAAAACAAATTCGTATATTTATCTCAATAGATGCAGAGTGTGTGTTTGAAAAAATTTAACATCCATCTATAATGAAAACTACAGAAAACTACAAATAAAAGAGAACTCTCTCATCCTGATCTACAAAATTCTGCAGCAAAACATCACAGTTAATGATGAAAGATCGAATGCTTCTCTCCTAAAACGGGGGAAAAGGTAAGAATGTCCACTCTCACCTCTTCTCTTCAACATTGTAGTGGAGGAGCTAGCCAGTTCTTATAAGAGGAGAAAAATATTAAAAGACATAGAGGTAGAAAAATGTAAAACTGTCTTTATTAACAAAATATGTGATCATCCATTTATAAAATCCTAAAGAATCTATAAAAAAAAAGGTACTGGAATAAAGTGAGTTTGGCTAGTTTGCAGGAAACTAAGTTAATTTACAAAAACCAGTTTTATTTCCATCTACTATGAACAAAAATCAGAAATTAAAATAAATTTTTCAGGCTGGGTACAGTGGCTCACGCCTGTAATCCCAGCACTCTGGGAGGCCAAGACGGGAGGATCGCTCAAGGTCAGGAGTTCGAAACCAGCCTGAGCAAGAGTGAGACCCTGTCTCTACTAAAAATAGAAAGAAAGTAATTGGACAACTAAAAATATATAGAAAAAAGTTAGCCGGGTATGGTGGCACATGCCTCTAGTCCCAGCTACTCGGGAGGCTGAGGCAGAGGATTGCTTGAGCCCAGGTGTTTGAGGTTGCTATGAGCTAGGCTGACGGCACGGCACTCCAACCCGGGCAACAGAGTGAGACTCTGTCTCAAATAAAAAATAAAAAAATAAATAAAATAAAATTTTCAATATTCAAATATTTCAATTAGAAATTGCCACTTACAGAAGCATCAAAACTATGAAATACTTAGGAATAAATCTGACAAGAGATGCACAGATCTATACACTTAAAACTATAAAATATTGCTGAGCAAAATTAAAGACCTAAATAAATGAATAGATACACCATGCTCATGATTGGTAGGCTCAATATTATGAAGATATCAATGTCAATTCTCCCTAAACGATTTGTAAGATTCAACACCATCACAAACGAAATCTTAGCAGGACTTGTAGAAATTGACAAACTGATTCAAAAATTGATATGCAACATTTTTCTCCTCTATATCCCCAGCCCTAACTTGGACCACAAGTTTTGTTGCTGTTTTTATTTTTCCTTTCATTTTCACTTCTGTATAATAGGAAGTCCACTGCACCCTATTATCCTCCTTCAGAAGGTAGCATTTGGCCTCCTCCTTTCCTTAGAACCATAGTGGTGGTTGCAGAGAAACATAATTATGTGTGATTAGAAATGAAGAAGTATCAGTTTATCAGTTTCAAGATGTGTTCACTCTGAAAAAGAATGTATAAAAATGTAGAATGGGCTGCCTTGGAAGAGACTGAACTCTAGGCCCTGGAAGCATTCAAAAGAGACTGATCGGTTTTCATTCAACACTTATTCACAGAACACCTACCATGAACCAGACACTGAGAATACAGCAATAAATAAGAACGATATAGTCTCTGTTCTCATGAGTCTTGAGACCTAGCAGCATATTCAGGATACTGGGGATTTCTGCACAGAGTAGAGGTTTGGGTTAGGTAACCCCAGAGCTTTCTTCTAGGGGGATCTATAAATCTATGATCCCAGAAAAACAAACAAACAAACAAACAAAACCCCCTTTGTCTTCTAATAAGACAAATGCTCCTTTTATGCCTTCTCTATCTGGGCTTGGCAATGGTCAACTGAGTGCAAAATAATAAAGAACGCCAACACGTATAATAGTACCCCTCCAGCCTAAAACAAAAGATTTGCCTACCTATCTCATTAATCAAATCCATCTTGTTCACGAGAGCTCTTGCGGAGGGAAATGTCAAACACATGTTCTCAGGCCACTCTTACTCCCAGGAAAGCTTGGAAGGGACTATGTCAGAAAGCGCAAACCCATTTCCAGGAAAGTTCACCTTCTGGCATCGTCCCCTTCCTCTGGCTGCTTCAGGGACTCCCCGCTTTGGGAAAGTGGGGCAGCCGTGAGCCAACCCAAGCTAGAGCGAGCAGATGGCCTGGCATTCTGGGAACATTCTAGGAATATTTCTCCAAAAACTACCACAGAAATGAGGGACAGTTCCAGGAAAACAAGGAGTTGTTCCTAAACTCATGGCTTAGACACACTAGGCCAGCAAAGAGGCATCTATCCCCAAGAGCATCCTTGCTGGAGTCAGGGTGGAGGAGACAGTTGGCTTCTCCTGCAAGCTAATCGGTTTGACTCTCCCTGCCTTTATTGGACGTGATCTCCACTGCTCCTTCCCAAAGACACTCCTTGATCTGCGGGCCAACGTCCAGTCGCAGCTCTGATACCAGACTCCGGGAGCAGGCTTGAGGTGTTTCAGAAAAGGAGGAAAATGGACACCAAGTCATCACCCCATTGACAGTTTTGCCCAAGTTGCTTTTTTTGTAGCCTCCATATCTTTGTTTATGCTTTTTCTTCTTCCTGGGTTGTTCTCTGCCCTCTCGCCTGCTGAATTCCTACTTTTCGCTCCAGTGCTATCTTAAGTGCTGCTTTTTTCATGAAGCTTTCCTTGATCCCTTTCACTCCAAGTAATCTCTCTTCCCATTGCATTCTAAATTCTCTTATAGCAGATATTATACCTTTCATTATAGCAATCGGTGCACACTTTATCTTTAAAGAAATTAGATTCCAAGTACCTATGGACTGGCACCATATCTTATTCTTCTTTACATGTCTCCTCGCCCCTAAAACCCTGCATTTGCACGTGGTGGGATAAGAAAATCTCAGGGGAATACAGTCCTTACGGCAATCCAGGTAACAGTCAGAACCTTCCTACTCCTGCAAATGACAAGACCAGTTCTCTTCCACAGTCTCTCTGAGGTCTATAATGGCCTTTCTGTCCTGATAATCTAAAAAATTAAAAAAAATTAAACTCACACTACGTGATGCCTAATTCACCCTGAATTGTTGGGAAATAAAGCAGTTCCACCTAAGTGAATTCTCCAGATCACTGGAACTTATTTGTTAGAATTTAAAAATGTTGAAATGATTTACAAAACACACACTTCTATAAAGGCACTTAGAATATCTCTGGAAAAGTCCAGAAGAGATTGGTTGTAGTGGTTGTACTAATGGAAGATAATTGGGGATTAGGGAATAGAGGTAGGAGGAAACTAACTTTTCACTATGTACCCTTTTGTACTGGTGAATTTTGGACCATGCACATCTATTATATATTAATTTAAAAATTAATGGCACATTTCCTTACTTCCTTAAATATAGTTCCTAAACCTAACTTTTTCTTTCTGAATCAAGGCCATCATTATAAATATTATTGTCTTGTTCCTAAGTAGCATGATTCCAACAAAGGATATTAAAGTTATGTGGAGTTATTTGGCCCTGTACTAAATAGCTCCAAAACTGTTAAGCCCCCAAAGGTTTGGGAGTTTTGTTTTACTTTAACTTTTTGGGGTTTTTTTTGGTTTACTTTTTAGGTTTTCTATCTCTTCCCTGGCAACTTGTTATGGTTATCAGAGTGGTGCTAATAGCAGCCACTGCCCAATTCTGATTTGTTCCTTTTGTTCTGATGTGATGTGAAAGTTAAATGATTTCAGATGATAAATAGGATTCATTAAGTAGAGATGGGAAGAAGAGAATTCCAGGAGTTTTTTTTTTAAAATGCTACCAGCTATGTGGGCTATGGTTTTACTGGAGTGGATTGAGTTGAATATACCACCAGATTTACTTCTTTTTTTTTCTTTTTTTTGAGACAGAGTCTCACTCTGTTGCCCGGGCTAAATGCCGTGGCGTCAGCCTAGCTCACAGCAACCTCAAACTCCTGGGCTCAAGCAATCCTCCTGCCTCAGCCCCTGAGTAGCTGGGACTACAGGCATGCGCCACTATACCCGGCTAATTTTTTTCTATGTATGTTTAGTTGGCCAATTAATTTATTTCTATTTTTAGTAGAGACGGGGTCTCGCTCTTGCTCACACTGGTTTCGAACTCCTGACCTTGAGCTATCCACCCACCTCGGCCTCCCAGAGTGCTAGGATTACAGGCTTGAGCCACCGCGCCTGGCCAGATTTACTTCTTTCTGACTCAAAATTATATGGTCCTGAATCTTCCTATCACAGGTCCTTGCATTAGGCAGGCCTGAGAAATACCAAAGTACTTACCTGGTTACCAGAGTGCCACTAGAGGAAATAGCTCTGAAAACTAGAGATAATCCTCATCTGGCTCTCCAGGGAGGACACAGGAAAACTACTGAGATAACACCAGGAACTCAGATGGTGTGGACGATTGCTGTCTTGCAATATGTGCCTTCTTTTTTGACCTATGTATGACTGTTCTGCTTATTTCTATTTTTTTTTTTGTTTTTGATTTTGCAGTGTTTTTTCCCTTTGTTTTTTTACTATATTCTAGATACCTGAGTGACTAGGTAAGTGACTTCTAGATAAGTACAATTACTATTAATATCATCATTACAATTATTCTTCCTCTTTTTACCTGAGTGAGGTAAAAAACATTTTTTTTAAAAAAAATCTGGATAATTAATTGGCAATGTAGATTCATGACACAGTAGCTCCAAATTTAGAGTAAGTTGTACCTCGGCTGATACTCAAATCTGCCACCAAGAAGGTGGAGCCTGAGCATTTACCATCCTGGGGTAAATTATAAAAATTTGAAAATTTATAGCAGAATTTAAAAGGGAGTTTAAAATCACAGGCAGAAAGTGAGAAGATGCCATAAATACAGTGTGAATGTTAAAAAGGAAAGCAAAAGACAGCTAATTGTGGAAATTACTGGCCAGTAAATTGGATAGTTATAGTAATAAAACAGATGTTAACAGTGAAAATCCATCAACATCTGGAAAGGATAAAATCACAAAGGATTTATGGAAAGAAGTGAGTTCAAGAGACTCGGCAGAGCAGCAAAACAGAGTGAGGCCAGGTCTTTAGTAAATGATCTGGAACTTGGGTGAAGGAGTTTGCTCAGCCTGCCATGTCATTTCTACTCTAAGGCCAGCTTAGACTGCCTTGGATGAGAAGTGGGTCACATGGACTCAACAACTGGCGAGGAGATCATAAGTAAAGGGTAATGATATAAGTACCCAGAAACAGCTCCACTGAGGGAGTAGGGGGCTGAGGGCATCTCTCCAGAGAGCAGGTCTGGTTTCATTTAACATCTTTGCTAATGATTTGAAAGTGAGAACAAACAAGTGTCAAGAAAATGCACAACTCAAATCAACTAGAGACAAGGAACACACATCAACCAGGAAAGTTACCCAAGAGGACTGAGTCAGTTATGAAAGGGAGCTGGACATAACCTCGGTCAAAGCAGCCTAGGGAAATAATCTGCTATGGTTTGGATGATGCCCCAAAACTAAGGTTGAAATTTAATTGCCACTGTGACTGTATTAAGAGGTGGGACTTTTTTTTTTTTTTTTTGAGACAGAGTCTCACTGTGTTCCCTGGGCTAGAGTGCCGTGGCGTCAGCCTGGCTCACAGCAACCTCAAACTCCTGGGCTCAAGCAATCCTTCTGTCTCAGCCTCCCGAGTAGCTGGGACTACAGGCATGCGCCACCATGCCTGGCTAATTTTTTCTATGTGTATTTAGTTGACCAATTAATTTCTTTCTATTATTAGTAGAGACGGGGTCTCAGTCTTGATCAGGCTGGTTTCGAACTCCTGGCCTTGAGAAATCCGCCTGCCATGGCCTCCCAGAGTGCTAGGATTACAGGCGTGAGCCACCGCGCCCAGCCAAGAGGTGGGACTTTTAAGAGGTGATTAGGTCATGAGGGCTTTTCCCTCGTGAATGCATCGATGCATTCTTGTGGCAGTGGGTTTGTTATTGTGGAGTTCGGCCCCCTTTCCTCTATCTGTCTTTCATGCACACCCTCTCACGATGTGCTGCCTTCTGCCATGTTACAACACAGTGAGAAGCCCTCCCCAGGTGCAGCCCCTCCATCCTGGACTTTCCAGCCAACAGAACTGTGAGCCAAATAAATCTATTTTCTTTCTAACCTACCCAGTCTGTGGTATTGTGTTATAGCAGTGGAAAGCAAATTAAGACATGATCATAAATAAAAACCAGTGACTCTTTAAGGTTGTGTGGGGACAGGGTGGTAGTTGGAGGGCAAGACTAGGACATAAAGGTGCTGAAAGCAGCACCAGGGGACAAATAGTGTTTATTGTCACATAGCATGGTAATGAGGAAGCCCAGCGGAACAGAAGTCCAGTTCTGTAAATTTGTAGCTGTGGTTCAATAAATGTGAAATGACAACTGACCCATTCATTCAGGGTTAGAAGGGGACTAAGGAAGGATGGAAGTGTACAGATTGGGCTTTAGATATTTATCCAGAACACTCAAGCCCTAAGAGTGCACATCCGTGTACTTCTGGGTCAGATTTCTAGAATGTTTGAGTCTCATCACCTAACACAGTACCTGGCACATAGTAAGTGCTCAGTGACTGGGACAAATGCAGGAAATGTGTCTGTGATCACTGAGTGAAAAGGGAGTGAGGGTTGCAGCTGAATGCCCCTCTAGCCTTGAGATTTGGAGACTCTGTTATTGGAAGATTAAGAACCAGGAGCCACTGGGTGTTTAAGCAATCAGTGACACTGTCCCAGCTTCTGTCCAATCCCCTGCCTGTGAAAATGGAATTATGGTGCATCCACTACCCCTCTGTTTCTGCCTCTTGTGCTCCTGGCCTTGCCTAAGTGACTAGTCACCAATGACCAAACGTTACTTTCTTGTGTTCTATACCTGCCCACAGTGTTCCCGCTCTATCCAGGACTCAGCCTGGATTCATGAGTGCTGTCTTCGTTTTCCCTGACTCTGAGCTGGCAGCTCAGAGGAAAGGCCCAAGACTCTTGTCCTGCCATATAAATGCGATACTCAATCCTCCTGTAACTTAAAATCTACTGTGTCTCTAAGACTATCTAGACTAGGAGTTCTCAAACTTTAATGTGTATAAATGCCTCGGTGAGGGGAGGCTCTACATTTCTGACAAGTTCCCAGGTAACATCAATGTTGGTATAGGGACCACACATTTGAAAAGCAAAGCTCCAGAGCAGCAGTGCCCAATAGAACTTCCTGCAGAGATGAAAATGTTCTTTATCTGCACTGTCCAGTACAGTAGCCACTAGCCCTATGTGACTATTGAATACTAGCATAACTTTGAAAACTAACTTTTAAATTTTATTTAATTTTAATTAATTTAAATTTAAATAACCACCCATGGCTAGTGGCTACTGTATTAGACAGCGCAGTTGTGGAGCAATCATATGCATGTTAAATTTTGGGAAGCACTGGTCTGGAGAACACCAGGTCATGCAGTTCCTTCCCTCAGTAAAACATCAATCATGCAGTCAGCCAGGCTGTACAGCACTGCACATCCAGCTGACCAGTTTCACTGTTTAATTTATATGATGGTTACTATTTATTATAAAATTGCACTCCACTTACAGAGATTAAAAGAAAGATGAAAAGACATTTAAAAGGAGAAAACAAAATATTTGCTACATCTGCATTTTGTTAAATAGTTTTATGGAGTTATAATTGACATACAATCAGCTGCATATATTTCAAGTGTAAAGTTTGACATCTTTTCAATCGCCACAATTGCTGCAATCAAGATAACCAGCATATCCATTACCCCCGAAAGTTTCCTTGCACCCCTTTGTAATGCCTTCTTCCTGTCTTCCCCTACCCCTCATTCATCAACAGGCAACAGCTGCTCTGCTTTCTGTTATAATACATTAGTTTGCATTTCCTAGAATTTTGTATAAATGGAATCATAGAGTATGCACTATTTTATTTGCCTGGCTTCTTTTATTCAACATAATTATTTTTAAATTATCCACATTTTTGCGTATGTCAATAGCTCATGCCTTTTTATTGCTGAGTAGAATAACACAATGTGTTTACCCATTCACCTGTTCAGGGACATTTTAGTTGTTTCCAGTTTTTGGCTATTACCAATAATGCTGTTATGAACATTTGTGTACAAGGAGTGGAATGGTTGGATACTCTCTAAACATGTATTTAAATCTTTAAGATACTGCCAATGGCTGGGCACGATGGCTCACAACTGTAACCCCAGCACTTTGGGAGGCTGAGGCAGGAGGGTCGCTTGAGGCCAGGAGTTTGAGACCAACCTGGGCAACATACCAAAATCTCATCTCTACAAAAAAAATTTTAAAAATTAGCCAGATGTTAGGCCGAGAGCGATGGCTCACACCTGTAATCCTAGCACTCCAGGAGGCCAAGGCGGGTGGATCGCTCAAGGTCAGGAGTTTGAAACCAGCCTTAGGAAGAGTGAGACCCCATCTCTACTAAAAATAAAATGAAATTAATTGGCCAACTAAAAATATATAGAAAAAATTAGCCAGGCATGACTACAGCACATGCCTGTAGTCCCAGCTACTTGGGAGGCTGAGGCAGAAGGAACCCTTGAGCCCAGGAGTTTGAGGTTTCTGTAAGCTAGGCTGACACGACGGCACTCTAGCTGGAGCAACAGAGTGAGACTCTGTCTCAAAAAAAAAAAAAAAAAAAATTAGCCAGGTGTGGTGGCTATTTCAGTCCCACCTATTCCAACTATTTCAATTTCATCTGTTGAAAAGACAATCCTTTCTCCACTTAATTCCATTCTATCTTTGTTGAAACTCAATTGACAATATGCAATGGGTCTATTTCTGGACACTGTTTTTTCCATTGATGTATTTGTCTATCTTAACACCAATATCATAGTACCTTAATTGCCGCAAGCTTTGTAAGAAGTCTGGAAGTCAGGTAGTGTTAGTCCTCCAACTTTGTTTCTTTTCAAAGAGGTCTTAACTATTCCATATACTTTGCATTTCCAAATAAATTTTATAATCACCTTGCCAATTTCTACCAAAAAAAAAAAAAGCCTGCTGGGATTTTGATTGCATTTGCTTTGATTCTATAGATTAATTTAAGAAAAATTCACATCTTAACAATATTGAATCTTCTAATCCATAAATTCAGCTTCTCTCTGCATTTATTTAGATCTTCTTAATTTCTCTCAGCAATGATTTTTAGTTTTCGGTGTATAGATCTTGTCAGATTGTCTCTAAATATTTAATATTCCTTTTATTATAAAGAGTAATTTTTAAATTTCAGTTTAAGTTATTTATTGCTGGTGTACAGAAATACAATTGATATTTATATTGATCTTATATCCTGAATTCTTGATAAACTCGTTGATGAATTCTAGTAGGTTTTTTGTGAATTCTACACAATCATGTCATCAGCAAATAAAGACAGTTTTGCATTTTTCCTCTCCAATCTGGGTGTTTTTTATGTCTTTTTCTTACCTTATTACACTGATTGGAACCTCCAGTACAATGTTGAATAGGAGTAATGAAAGTAGACAATCATTGTCTGGTTCCTGATCTTACAAGGAAAGAATTAGGTCTTCCACTATTAAGTATGATGTTAGCCATTGATTTATCATAAACGTTCCTTGTCAGGTTGGGGAAGTTCTCTTTTGTTATGAGTTTCGGAGACTTTTTGTCAGGAATAGATGTTGGATTTTGTCAAATATTTCCTCTTTATCTGTTGAGATAATCCTGTGGATTTTCTTTTTTAGTCTGTTAGTATGGTAAATTACACTGATGTTCAAATGTTAAACCAATCCCGAATTCCTGGAATAAACCTTACTTTGTTATGTTATATTATCCTCTTTATGTATTGTTAAATTCACTTTGCTAAAAAATTTATTAGGAATTTTTGCATTTATGTTTATGAGTGATATCAGTCTATAATTTTCTTTTATTATAATATATTTGTCTGTCTTAGGTAAAAAGGTAATGTTGGATCATAGAATAATTTGGGAAACATTTCCTTCTTTTCAACTTTCTGGAAGAGTTTGCATGGAATTGGTGTTACTTTCTCCTTAAATATTTAATAGACTTCCCCCAGTGAAGTCATTTTGGCCTTGAATTTTCTTTGTGGAAAAGTTTTTAACTACAAATCCTATTTCATCAATAGATATTGGACTATTCAAGTTAAAAATTTCTTCTTGAGTAAGTTTTGGTAGTTTGTATTTTTCAAGGAATTCATTCATTTCATCTAAGTTGTAAAATTTCTTGACATCAGGTACAAAGGAACCACCATAAGACTATAAGCAGATTTCTCAGCATTAATCTTGCAGGCCAGGAGAGACTGGGATGATGTACTCAAAGTACTAAAAGAAAAACAAAAATTACCAACTAAAAATACTGTACCCAGCTAAGCTATCCTTCAGAAATGAAGGAGAGACAAAGACTTTCCCACACTAACAAAAACTGAGAGAGTTCATCGTCACTAGACCTTCCTTACAAGAAATGCTAACAGGAGTTCTTCAAGTTGAAATGGAAGGACACTAATTATCAACATGAAAATATACAATTCACTGGTAAAGGTAAGTATATGATCAAATTTATAGTACTTTAATACTATAATTATGGTGCACAAATTGATTTTAACATGAATATAAAAGTTAAATGACAAAAGTATTAAAAATAACTATATCTACAATCATTTGTTAATGGATACATAATGTAAAAAGATGTAAATTGTGACAATAATAACATAAAATGTTGCAGGGATAGTAAAAGTGTAGAATTTTTGTATACAAATGAAGTTAGGTTGTTATCAGCTTACAATGGACTGTTATAAGACATTTTATGTAAGCATCACATTAATCACAAGAAAACAAATCTGTAGTTGATACACAAAATATCAAAAGAAAATAATCAAAGCACAGCAATACAAAAAAAAAAATGATGAAATCACAAAGGGAGACCTCAAGAGAGAAAGGAACAAAAGAAATACAAAATGGTCAGAAAACAATGAACAAAATGGCAATAGTAAGTCCTTACCTATCATAATTACTTTAAGAGTAAGTGGATTAAATTCTCCATTCAAAGATGTAAAGTGGTTGAATAGATAAAAGAACAAGGTCCAACTATATACTGTTTCCTAGAGATTCACTTTAGATTTAAGAACATATGTAGGCTCTTTTCTTTGGCTAGTTCTTCTTTCTTTGCCTGTGCCCTATTCCTGAGAGCCATGAGAAGATATCCATCAAAACTTGAAATGTGTACTCCTGATTAAGAGACATATCAATTTCATGATTTGCATGAAATTTCTGGAGAAAGAAATTTCATGCAAATCATAACTAGAAAAAACTTATATTAAGCAAAATAGATGTTAAGGAAAAAACTGTCACAAGAGACAAAGAAAGTCATTATGCAATGATAAAGGCATCAATTCATCAAGAGAATACACCAACAATAATAAATATATATGCACCCAACATTGGAACACCTAAATATATAAAGTAAATATTAACACAAAGGAAGGGAGAAATAGATGGCAATACAAAAATAATGGGAGAGTCCAATACCTCGCTTTCAACAATGTGTAGATCACCCAGACAGAAAATCAGTAAGAAAATGGCAAACTTAACACTTTAGACCAAATGAACCTAACAAACACATACAGAAAATTTTATCCAACAGCAGCAGAATATACATTATATACATTCTTCTTAAGTGTACACAGAACATTCTTTTTTTTTTTTTTTTTTTGAGGTAGGGTCTCACTCTGTTCCCTGGGCTAGAGTGCAGTGGTGTCATCATAGCTCACTGCAACCTCAAAACTCCTGGGCTCAAGTGATCCTGCTGCCTCAGCCTCCCAAGTAGCTGGGACTACAGGCATGTGCCACCACCTCCAGTTGATTTTTCTATTTTTTGTAGAGACGGGGTCTTGTTTTTCTCAGGCTACTCTTGAACTCCTGGCCTCAAGAGATCCTGGGCTTCCCAGAGTGCTAGGATTACAGGCGTGAGCCACCACACCCAGCCCACACAGAACATTCTTCAGGATAGATCATATGTTAGACCACAAAACAAGTCTTAACAAAAATTATATAAAGTATCTTTTCCAACCACAGTGGTATGAAACTAGAAATCAATAACAGAAAGAAAACTGAAAAATTCACAAATTACAAGGCCAGCATCACCCTGTTACCAAAGCTAGAGAAGGACAATACAAGAAAAGAAAATTACAGGCCAATATCTCTGATGAACATAGATGCAAAAATCCTCAATAAAATACTAGCAAACTGAATTCTACAGCATATTAAAGGAATCACACACCATGATCAAGGTGGATTTATCCCTGGAACACAGGATTATTCAACATATACAAACAAACAAATGTGATACATCACATTAGCAGAATGAAAGACAAAAATCATATGATCATCTCAATAGACACACAAAAAGAATTTGACAAAATTCAACATCTTTTCATGATAAAAACTCTCAATAATTTATATGTACAAGGAATGTATTTTAACATAATAAAGGCCATATATGACAAGCCCACAGTGAATATCATACTCAACAGTGAAAAGTCAAAAGCTTTCCTTCTCAGATCAGGAAATAGAAAAGGATGCCCACTCTTGCCACTTCTATTAAACATAGTACTGGAAATCATAGCCAGAGAATTTAGGCAAGACAAAGAAATAAAAACCATCCAAATCAGAAAGGAAGAAGTAAAATGTCCCTGTAGATGACAAGATTCTATACATAGGAAACTCTAAAGACTCCACCAAAAAACTGTTAGAATTAATAAACAAATTCAGTAAATTTGCAGGATGCCAAATCAACATACAAAAATTGGTTGCATTTCTATACACTAACAATGAACTATCTGAAAAAGAAATTAAGAAAACAATCCCATTTATAATATCAACCGAAATAATAAAATACTTAGGAATAAATATAAACAAGAAAATTAAAGATCTACACACTGAAAGCTAAAAAATATTGATGGAAGAAACTGAAAAAAAGATAAAACTAAATGGAAATATATCCCATGTTCATGGATTGGAAGAATTACATTGTTAAAATGTAAAAACTACCCAGAGCAATCTACAGATTCATTGAAATCTTTACCAGAATTCCAATGCAATTTTCCACAAATAGAGAAAAAACAATCCTAAAATTCACATGGAACCACAGAAAAACTCAAATAGCCAAAGCAGTCTTGAACAAGAAGAACGAAGTTGTAGGCATTACATATTATGATTTAAAATGTTATTACAAAGCTACAGTAATCAAAATAGTACAACTCTGTCATAAAAACAGCAGACAGACTAATAATGGAAAGAATAGAAAGCCCAAAAATAAAGCCATATGTTCGTGGTTAACTGATCTTTGACAAGAATAACAAGAACACACAATGGAAAAGAATAGTCTCCGATAAATGGTCTTGAGAAAATCGGATATCTACATACCGTAGGATGAAATTGGACCCTTATCTCAGATCATATACTAAAATCAACTCAAAATGTATTAAAAACTTAAACATAAGATCTGAAACTATAAAAACTACTAGAAAAAAAATAGGGAAAAATCTTTTTTACATGGTCTAGGCCATGATTATTTTGGGTATGACTCCCAAAGAACAAGCAGCAAAAGCAAAAATAGACACATGGGATTGCATCAAGCTAAAAAGCTTCTTCATAGTAAAGGAAACATTCAACAGAGTGAAGGGACAGATTACAGAATGGGAGAAAATATTTGCAGACCATACATCTGATAAGGGGCTACTATCAAAAATATACAAGGAACTCAACTCAATAGCAAAATTTAAAAAAACAAAGATGAGCAATGGATTCAAATAGACATTTTTCAAAAGAAGACATACAAATGGCCAAAAAATGTATGAAAAATGCTCAGTATCACTAATCATCAGAGAACTACAAATCATACCACAATGAGATATCACCTCAACTTGTTACAATGGCTATTATCAACAACAAAAAAAGATGGGTGTGGGTGAGGATATGGAAAAAGGGGAACCCTGGTGCACTGTTGGTGGGAATGTAAATTGGCACAGCCATTATGGAAAACAGGATGGGGGTTCCTCAAAAAACTAAAAATAGAACTCCCATATGATCTAGGAATCCCATATGAGGTAGCAATTCCATTTCTGGGTATACAGCCAAAGGAAATGACAAGAGTATTTTGAAGAGATATCTCCACACCCGTGTTCATCGCAGCATTATTCACAATAGATAATATATGGAAACAACCTAAGTGTCCATGGAGGGATGGATGGATAAAAATGTGATATGTGCACGCACACACACACACACACACAGAGGAATATTATTCAGCCTTAAAAAGAGAGGGAATCCTGCCATTTGCAACAATGTCCTAGAGGAAATTATGCTAAATGATATAAGCCAGACACAGAAAGACACATACTGCATGATATCACTTATATTTGGAATCTAAAACGGTTGGACTCACAGTAAAGACCAGAATTGTAGCTACCAAGAATAGGAAATGGGGAAAATAGATAATGTTAGTCAAAGGGTACAAAGTTTCAGTTATACAGGATGAGTAAGTTCTGGAGATCTAAGGTACAGCATGATGATTATAGTTAATAATACTGTATTGTATACATAAAGTTTGCTGATAGTAGATCTTAGGTGTTCTTACCATCCACACAAAAAATGTAACTCTCTGAGGTAGCAGAAATGTGAATTAGCTTGATTATATTAATCATTTCAAAACATGTACTTTAATGAGGTATCTACTATGGGCCAGGACTGTAATATCTTCCTTCTTTCCCCACTTAAGAGAGTTGTTTAGAGGATCAAATGAGGTTATTTAGGAGAAAGCTTTATATAAAACAAAAATGTATACGGTTAGTTATTGCTTTATTTTCTTGCATTTATCTCTCCCCTTCTGAGCCAGAAAAATCCTGCACACTCTGCAAGACCTGGCCCAGAGGTCTTTCTCATACCTCCCCTCTGCATTCCCAAAGCACCCCTCTATAAGTCTAAACAGTTCCTCTCATTGCCCAAAGGGCACAAGATAGGCCAGGCCAGGGTTGGTGTCTAGCACAGTGCCTGGCACACAGTAGGTAAACAAAGTGAAGGTTTGCTACTGGGTGAACCTGAAGGCTACAGGTGAGGAAGATGAGGCCTGAGAGAACAGGATGAGGAAGTCATACATTCCTTCCCCAATTGGTGATTTATCTGAGCCGGTCATTGCTGGCACCTCCTACTGCTGGCCTCTACCCACGTGACAATCCACTTAAAACCACAGCAACAGCAAGACATGAATCTGTTTTGCAAACTGTAACTGAGATTGGGCTTTTCTTCTCCAATTAACTTCTTCCCTGGAAGTCACTGAGAAGGCTGATGTTGCTTTCATCTTTGGGGCCAGTGGTGCCTGCTCCAAGGCCCAGCACAGTGACAGTGGTGGCTCTTTGGCCTTTTCAGGACCACTGGGAGGGCCATGCCCCAGGGCTGGCTTTATCTGCTGAGAGCTGGAGGACTAGAGGACTGGGTTTGCAGCAGCCCTCCCAGGAAGGGAAGAAGGCTGAGCGGGGGAAGGACTAGATTTTCTGAATCTCGCTGGCCTGTTCCCTGAGCCAAGGGTGGGGTAGGGTGGAGAGAGAGCAGCCACTCCACACTGTGCTGAGCCCAGATGGTGGGTTCGTGAGAACCATTTAATTGTCCACACAGAAAGGACATCTCACTTTGGCAGAGGATGCAGGCTAATCAGAAGCAGCCCCCAGCCTCTCTTCCCTTCTCTCCCTCCCTCTGTAAATTCAGCTTGACGGGTACAAGGAGAAGTTCCAGGACTTTGATCCCTAGCCACACTGCCCAGCCTCAAATATGGGACATTCAGAAACAGCTCAGGGAAATTTGTGATCTCGGGGTCGAGAGGGAAGTTCCCGGGTCAGCCCACCTTGGCCAGGGCCCTCCCATGAACTTTCGGCTAACCCAACCCTCCTTACATCCAGCCAGAAAAGTTTTTTTCTTTGTGCCAGAAAACTTCATGCTGGGGATGCTTGAAAAAAACTAAGAGGGAATAGAGATCCCTGGGTATGGGAGGTAAACACGTCAGGATGCCAGTGAAATAATTTAGGACTCTACCATTTCATAGAGTGCTATCATGTGATAGCTGCATGACCTCAGGAAAGTCAATTAACCCCATGAGCCTCAGTTTCCCCCTCTACAAAATGAAGATGATACCTACCTGCTAGAAAGTTATGCACTAACATATGAAATGCCTGGCACTCATTCAGGGCTCTTTCCCAAGCCAATGAGGTGCTAAGACCAAAGACTAGGCTCAACATTACAGTCCTCCTCTGCCCAAAGCTGTGTTGTTTAATATATAGATTTTCTACCACCTCTTTTACTATCCAGTAGTTCCTGTTTTTTTTTTGACTGTGTCAATCCTATTAGTCTTACTGTTTCTATGATTTTTATTGTAAAGTCCATTCTGCATTAGCTGCTAGGTGCAAAACAATAATGTGTGTGTATAATATATTTGAAAAATATATTACATATGCAAGCAGCATGCGTTATGCCCACATATACACACAGCGTCTATATGAAGTTTAACTGGGATGGCAGACTGCAAGGGCAGGTTGAAGCCACAGTGGATTTTGTAACAGCAGATGGGCTTCTGAAACATGTTGCATGTAAATTGTGACCTTGAACAGAGACTCATATTTGAATGCAATTTTTTTTTTACATTCAGCAGCTGACAGGTGTTCTTAGAAGCCTCTAGCCCTGTCCCTGGGACTCAGCTGTTATTCTCCTTTACCTGTGGTCCGGGGACTCGCCCACCCCCAGCCCTTCCTCAGAAAGGAGATGGCTGCAGCCCCGTCTCCTCCTCTCTTGAATGGCAGCTGGCCAACGCCTGAGGTGGACACACTCTATCCAGCCCCAGAACATCATTAGCCACTTTTGCCCATTGCTGAGAGATGGGTTTCGGGGCTGGACCGGGGGGAGTGAGGCGGGAAGAATGCATTATACATCTTCTTCGTTTCTCTCTGGCACAGCTACTTACTCCCATGTTCCTTCTCTCCTAAATGTCCTTGCCCCTCTAGAGCCTAGGAGGGGATCTGAAGCACATCCCAGAGGTGGTCACCAAGTTGAGTCTCACTCGACCTTCCACATCAGCCTGCCAGAGCCAGAGTGTGGCCAGGGACAAACCAGATCATACCAGACCCAGGCCTGGAGTCACAAGAGCTAGGTTCTGTTCTAGCCCCAGCCTCACAAACTGTGTGCTACCGGAGAAGTCACTTGCCCACTGTGTGTGTACACTGTTTCCCCAGCTATCAGCGGGAAGACAGAGGACCCCAGCTTCCTTGGGAAAAGTGGGGATTGAACACTGCCACTAGGTGGCAGTATCCAGAAGGACACGGCGCTGGAGCCCCTGACGGTCACAAAGGGCTCCGAAGTACTTTGGCTTCAGGCTGAACCTGGGCATCTCTTCGCTCACGCAGCTCTTCCACACACGTGCTCTCCAGCCCGTCCCTCCCCGCCCCTGCTACAGCCGTAGGAATGGTGCACCCCGTGTGTCCTCCTTCTCCTGGCCAACCCCTACACAGTCTGGAGGACCCTCAGCTCAAACAGGTCTTGGGATGCTTTCCCTGACAAATCCTCTCTCCCATTTCTCAGACAAGGTTGATCCTTGTCACCTTTGTCTCTCTACCCTCCCCAATCCACACCCCCATTGGGACCCTCACCACCCCGGAGAGTAGGAGAGCAATCATTCCCCTGTCTGTCTCCCTGGGAGGTCCTTGAGAGCAGAGACCGAGTTTTCTTCACCTCTGTTTCCCCAGCACGCGACTTACACAATGCCTGCTGCTGTGTGTTTGTTTTTCAGGTGAATTACTTCATGAAAACAGTTTGGGAAGACCAAATTAACCCCTTTATTCAACGATTTTTGATCTGCTTTTTTAGTAACTCTCAGTATTAAGAGTAATACTTTTCCTGATTTTGATCAGCACACATTACTTTGGTGAGGTTTTAAGCAGCTCTTAGCAGTGGGACTCTTTGTTCAAACAAAAACGTATGACAACCCAAATATATAAAACAAATGCAACTAAAGTTACTTGAGTTGGAGCTGAGTGGGGAGGCCAGGATCCTATCCTTCTCCTACCTCCACCACCTTCCTTGGTCAGGGAGGGAGCACACCTCCTTCGAACCCACGTGCTCTGTAAACATAGTCCTAAAAATGTTAAATTGGTTGTTATATCCATTCTTCTACTTACCTCCAGTTCCCAGAAAAGGTGAATGACTGGGGAAGGACTGAGCTTTGGGGGCAGAAACTGTGTTCCTGCCATTAGGCAGCCGGTGCACTGCAGGCACTCAGGATGTTTGATTCAATGAGTCAGGTGGAGTGGAATTAAAATGACAGAGTTTGGAACCAAATATTGCTTTAGAAAATGGCCTTTCCTGGCTTTCCCCCAAGGAGATGTGGGAAGGTGGCTAAGGAGATGGCTGCCCTGACAGTCACCTCTATCCTGAAGGACTCCTGAGTTAAGTCACTGTGGTCTCTGAATCAGAGGCGGGTAGGGGTGGCCCAGTGGTCAACAGCCCCAGCTTCAGAACCTACTGGGTTGGTGCACAGCAATACAAATACTGAAAGATCAATACGTATCTGTCATACCGAAGAATACTAGAGTTAGAAGGTGCCATTAGGCTGATCAAAGGAAGAGTCTTCCTCCAGCATCCCTGACAGAGAGCTCGCTCCTGTGAGGGGCAATGTGGTCGCTGCCAGAGAGGGCTCCCTTACATCCAGCCTCTACCTTCAACCTCTCCCTCTCTGATGGCTCTTCCTCTCCTCATATAAATGTGCTCAGGTCTCTCAATATCCTTAAAAAAATTCTTCCCTCAACCTCACATCTCCTTAAACCTGTCCTCTCCTTCACAGCCAAGCCTCTTGAGAGAGCAGCCTATGTTTTGCCTCCATGTCCTCCACCCGCCCCCCCGCCTGAGCCACTGCAGTCTGGCTCATGTCCTCACCACTGCATGGACATGCTCTTGACTGGATCAAAGCTGCCTCTGTACTGTGAAGTCCAGTACTTACACACTGTTGGCTTCTTACTTGAAACTCTCGCTTTCCTTGATTTTTCATGAGAACTCTCTACTGGTTTGCCTCTTGCTTCTTTGGCTACTTTTTCTCAACTCCCTTCTTGGTTTGGTCTTCAGCCAACACTCCATCTTTTTTTCATATTACCCCGCCTACTCTCCCTGGGCCATCTCTCTACTCTTTGTCTTCGATTACTAAACATTATCTTTCATGTTATCATTAGCATCAGGCTCTTTTGCTTATCTCTTGTATCCAATCCATAGCCAAGCCATGTCAATTCCATCTCCTAAAATCACCCAAGCTGGCTCCCTCTTCTCCGTTCTCTTGCCACTCCCTAGTTTACGTCTTGTCTCTGTTAGATTTCTGCCACCCCTTCGCCGCTGGTCTCTCTGCTTGAAGTTATGATGCTATAAAATTCACCCCATAGATCTAAAATAGAAATCGGACCATGGAACTCCCCTGATTCAGACTTTTCTATGGTGCCCCTGCCTGCAGAATAGCACCCACGCTCATGAGTGTGAGCCTTACACAAGGCTCTCCTCCTATAAGGCAGCCCAACACCTGGCCCCCTCCCTGCCTCTGCAGCCTCCTTCTTCTTCATTCCTTAATTCGAATTCAGTTTTAGAGAAATGTCAAATTGTTGCAAGGTTCTACCATGATATCTTTCAGACATTCTATTTCTTCAGAATGGAGCCCCCTTCTTACCTGGTAACTTCCAGGCACATACTCTTCAAAAGTCAGCTCAGCTCTCACCTCTGCTGGGGGCTTACTCTGCCTCTTCCCAATCTGGCTTGGGGCCTCACAGGTCTTCCATAGCAGCCCGAGCACACTTTTGTCTTAGCAGTAATGAAACTGCATTGAATTGCGTGCTTGACGGTCATCGCCTTAAACTACACTCTGTGAGCTTACGGGGTCCTACTGGACAAGGACCTTTCTATAAAAATTTCTGTTTCTCATGTGTTAATATATAGCATAGAGCTTGGAAAGTAGTAAATGCTCAATAACACCTGGAGTAAATTAATATGATCAACAACACTCCTACTGTTTCCTTCTTTATGGGTTTGATTTGTGGTTGTAGAATTTCATTTTGAAGATCACTGTTTGGAGTACTGACGGATACACGCAGCATTCCCGTCTCTTGTGATTGTAACTTGGGCAATGACAAAGCCATTTTCTTCTAAAATTCTTCCCATTTTTACAGCACTAACCTGTCCTTCTTTGACGGTGAAGTCCAGTGCGTTCTCAACTTTGCTAATACATTCACAGTCTACACAATAAAAATGCCAGGGAAGTAAGCTGGAAACTTTTCAGATGCTCTCCTTTCAGCAAAATGAGATATCCAGTAGAGTTTAGAGCACTGACTCCCAATCATATCGAATGTCTCAGCTTCTGTATGTTGACTAGGAAAATATCATCTAGATCCATCTTCTGGCTAGGCAGTATGGAGAATATCCCCACAATATCACTGCTGTTCCTCCCTCCCTTTATTATCAAATAAGTGCTCCATCCCTGTGTCAGTGGCCTCCTAGCACACGACTACTTTTCAGAGGGCTTCCCTGGGGAGTGACGTTTTTGTATCCACATAACCCAGCTCTACGCTGTACATTTTTCTACATGGAGAACTGGTAACTAACAGAAACTTTAGAAGTCAACTTCTTCATTTCACTGATGAGAAAACGTAGGCCCATAGCAATAAAATGGTTTGCTTAATATGAGTAATATGAACAGCTACCATTTATTGTGTGCTGTCTATGCTACACACTTTACATATATTACCTTATTTAATCCTTACGACAACTCTGTGTAGGAAGTATTAGTATTCCTACTTACAGGGGAGGAAAAAGAAGCTTGGAGAAATGAATTAATGTGCCCAAAGTCACACATCAAGTGAGAAGTAAATTGAGGATTCCTGCTAAGGCAGTTTAACTCAAGAGCCATTTCATTTGACCACCAGGCTCTGCTGCCTACTACCACAAGGCTACTTATTTTCCCATTGACTTGAAATATATTTTGTCTTCTTTTTGGGTTGCTCTTCATTTGGCAGTACCTAGAGATTGCTGGCCAAATGGTTAATGGGCTTGATGGTTCATAAACAAACTCTGCAGTGTACAAGGGAGAACCTATTTTAGATGTTAACAATTTTATGTAATTCAAATTATCTGTTCTGTGAGCATGGGTTTTTATATATTGACTTTCTTAGACTAAGAGCCACCTGTTTTAGCAAGGAGTAGTACAGAAAATAGAAAGCACTATTTGTAATTAAGTGGAAAATTCTCCCGTGGCTGTGAAGTTAAATTAAAAAGAGACTGATTAAGGAAAGTAAATTGAGTACATTAGTCCTTTTAGTGCAAACTCTTTGTTTGTCCAAGCCAAACAGTTGCCATTCCTGAACAGAAGTGAAACACCTGTTGCTTCAGAAAGGAAAATTTCAGGCCTGGCTTTTTAGGGCCATTACTGATAAGGGCTGACCATGAAAAGCTTCCAAAAATTGACATCTGGGCCCGAAAGTTTATCTTCCCCTCTGCTTATTTTCTTTATTTGTCCATGTGCCCTAGCTGGAAATGTAGCTTGTGACTCCAGTCCAAGACTCACCCCCCTCTTCATTTCTGGAAGGGGCACTGCTTTGGGTGTGGCTGCTCTAGACCAACAGTGAGGCTCGCCTTGGCCTGGTGAGCCCTGGTCTCTAGGATGATAAAGAAGGGGAGAGGCTCCTCTGGCCCATCCTCCCCTCTCGTCTGTCCAAAGGCCTTGACAGTTGGATTCTGTGGACCCTCCTCTATACCTAGTCTGCAGTGATTTTAGAGAAGAACTATTTGCATAAATCAGTTAACGTCCAGCGTCAGCCCAGGTGCTACTGCTCAGCTGAATGTGTCCTCTTAAAGGGCCACCTTGACCATGTAGAGTTGGGTATTTGGGTACATATTCCTTCCTGCCTTGCGAGCAACCCATCTGACACACAAATGTGGCTTCAGCACTCTCTTGCCCGTAGATGGCACCCCATCACCTATAGCTCTCCCAACCCCAGTAAATTTTGATTCCTTGAGTCAGGAGCTGGATCAGGAATCTATATTTTTAACAAGCTTCCTAGGTGACCAATTGTCCTGGTTTACCTGGGGGGGGCTGAGGGGTTTTCTAGGACTTGGGACTTTCAGTGCTAAAATAAGAGAAGTTCTGAGCAAACCAGAATGAGTTGGTCAGCCTATTTCTGGGTGATTGTGATTTATAGCCGGGATCTACAGACTACAGCTCACAGGCCAATCCTGCACACCACCTGTTTTTGTAAATAAAGTTTTATTAGAACATAGCCATGCTTACTGATTTATATATTGGCTATGGTTACATTTGTACTCTAATAGCAGAGTTGAGTAGTTGCAACAGAGACTATGTGACTCAAGAAATCTAAAATATGTATTATTTGGCTTCTTTACAGAAAACATTTGCTGACTCCAAATAAAGTCCAACAGTCTAATCCCTTCCTTGTGAGCTGGCTGCCCTCCTCCCAAGCCTTGTCCTTACTCTTCCCCTCCTCATTCTGATGGCTCAGGGCACACTGATCTATTTAGAGCTCCTGAAAAGTGCCAAATGCCCTCCCTTTTACTTATTTCTTTTTTTCACATGCTGCTCCCCCTACTGGGATGCCTCCTCCCCGATCTGCTTGGCTAATTCCTTTTGGTCCAACAGGATACAGCTCCAGCAGACCCTTCTCCAGAAAGTCTTCCTTGACTCTGCCCCCACGCCCCAGCCAGGTCACATGCAGGTGAAGCTTCCTGTGCACACCACTGTTGTTGCACTCACCACACCGTGCCAGAACTGAGTGTTTGCTTGTTAATTTCTCCCATGAAGCTACGAGATCCTTAGAGAAAGCAGGGTAGCATATTCATCTTTATACCTCCATTCCTTAGTTTGACTCTTAGTGTGGAAGAAACCCAGGAAATATGTGTTGAATCATGAATCTGTAAAACGGGGATAAGAATTTCTCCAGGACACTTATCTCATGTCTTAGCTGGAAACTTAGATTATGGCTCCTGTCCAGAACTCATATCCCCTTCACTTCTGGAAGAGGCACTGGTTTGGGTGTGACTGCTCTGGATAAACAGTAGGGTTCCTCTTAGTCTGATGAGCCCTGGTTTTCATAGGGGGATGTGGATAATATACTATTCCCTCTAGTGCAGAAATATATGGTAGGTATTGACCAAGAGAAATGGCTTTCGTGACCTTTTTTGGGGGGTCACAGTAAGAGCTGGAAAAAAATCTGGGGATTGATGGAATTCTTCTTCTGAGAATTATTTTTGTTTTTTTAAGAAAACTCAGGGGAAATATGGGAATCCCCTTTTCTTCCCTGTATTTTATCCAGTTTTTCCCCCAAGCCTGCTTGTCTCCAAATATGCCAAATGTGATAATTTTTGGAGCAAACTGAGTCATAATGTGGTTTATGGCTCTAAACTAATAAAATGGCTTTAGATCAGCAATGGCATCCAAAAAGTATTTGGAGGCAAACTCATTTTTCAAAACATTTGTTTTTTTTCTTAAAAGTATTTTTTTTTTTTTTTTTGGTCTGTTACTTTTGAATTTCCAGAAACTTTGCTTTTCTTGATGAATGATTCTACTTCCAGAATTAGGGAAAGAATCCCAAGTGCGGTTCAACTTAGAGTGCTAGATCTCTGTTTTCTATGGTCTTCCAGGGGGAAACCAAGGAAACTTACTGAGGATCCGCTCAGCCAGGGGACAGAGAGAAGCTCTGGAGAGCTACAGAGAAGGTAGGCCTCGTCAGGGGACCAGCCCTGAACAAGAGCCACTGGATGTTATCATAGAGATCTAGCTGGTAGCACCAAAGGGAGCGATTCCAGCACAAGGTGGATTTGCAGGCCTTGACATCAATCTCCTATGAGAAGTGGATTTGGCAAGAGTTGGCAATTGGTTAATGTTCAGGCTGCTGACTTTGCCCTCTGGGACCTTTTGTTCCTATGGCTCCCATGTGACAGATCTATTCTTTCTCTCTATAAGGCACAAACCTATGATGAAGAGAAAGCCTGTAATGGAAACATCACGGCACTGGAGTCCTGGCCTGGTTACTTCCCAGATGTCAGACCCCAGGCAAGTTGTTTACCTTCCCAAGTCCCTGCTCTTTCTTCTATAAAAAGGGCACAATAGTAATTTATACAAAGATTAACTGTTAAGTGAGATCATATATGGAAAAGTTTTTCAAAACTTTCTGGCACACATTAGATGCCCTAAGACAGTCCCCATGTGGAGGATGCACGGTTCTAAGCCGATAGACAGACGCTGTGTCTAGGTGGGAAGCTCTGCCTTGTTCTGGATGGCATAAAGGTCAAGAATGCTGGACTCAGCCTTAAGCTGCCTTCTTCCCAGATTCCTCTGAACCCAGAACTGGACTTCTTGGCCAGTGGCTTTTCAGGCTCAGCTGGAAGACAGGAATTAGCAGACCCTCAGGACCACTGGACAGCTCTGAACCTACACCAACCTGAGATGTTTTTCCTCAGGCCCCTCTCCTCAGTCAGTCATCAGTTCTCTCCCATTTCATGTTCCTGGGTGGATCTCATCTGACCCCAGGGCTCCCAATACTCTCTATAATCTAAAGCCTTCCACATCAGTTTTCCAACTCAGCCCTCTCTTCTGTGCTGGACACAGACAGACTGCCATTTGCTGGAAAGCTCCACTTTCAATACCATGAGCACCCCAAACTCATGTCCAAAACTTAACTCGTGTTCTTCCTCTCCCAGAGGCTTTTCTCTGCATATGTTCCTAGTACGAGTCAATGATTTCATCTTCTACTCCCTTTGTGAAGCCAGAAAATGTAGAGTCATTTTAAGCCTCCTCCCTTTCTGGGCCTCCCTTCATATCTAGTCAACACAAACTCATTAATTTAATAAATATGTATTGAGTGTTTGCTATGTGTAAAGCATTACACTGTGTGCTGGATTAAAAAAAAACAAACTAAACATGGTCTCTCTCATCTATGAGAAGACAGACATTAAATAAATAAATATGCAAATGAATACATACTGATAAATTCTGATAAGTGTTATGAAGGAAAAGCGTAGCATGTTTTAAGGACTGTGACAAGATGACCTAATTTTTAAATTGGGTGGTCAAGAAATGTATATTAGTCAAGAAATCTTTCGAAGGAAGAGGCAACAATGCAGGCTTTGAGAAGGGCTCAAGAGTGCATGACGAGAGCCACAGGCTGACACAGCATCAGACATCTCGCTGTCTTTGTATCTCCTCTTCATCTTTCTCTAAGTTGGCCTCATTCTCTCCTACTCCAGAGACGGTTTCTCCACACATGATGTGGATGTGATTCACAGCTGAGTAGCTCTCTGGCTAAGGGCAAAAGGGTCTTGCCACTTCCTCATAGGAAAATCTGAGAAGATGACTTAGCTGGTTAGAGGAATGGGATACTGTGAAGCTGGCCCAGCCTGGACCAGTGCCTACCCCTAAAGCCAGGAAGGGGGGTGGCCTAAAGAAGGAAGGGTGGGATGAGATGGGATGGCAGAAGACTTCTTTGAGGGAATGACATTTAAAATGACATGAGGTAATGAACTGCACTTGAAACAGGCATATTTTATTATATATAAATTATATCTCAATAAAGTTGATTTTTAAAAAGAAAAACAAATAAATAAAATGACACGAGATCTAAAAGATAAATACAATTTAGCCAGATAGTAAGTGGAGAAAGAACATTCTAAATACAGAAAACATCATTCATTGATTCATTTACATGGCAAATATTTATTGACTACTTACCCGTGCCTGGACTGGGTATATAACTAGGAACAAGAAAGATATAGTCCCTGCCCTCTGGGAGTTTATAAGTGCAAAAATCTTAGGCAGGAAAAACTGGGCCTCTCAGAGGACTACAAGGAGGTCCAAGTGGCTAGAGGACAGTGAGTAGGGAGGTGATTGGCCCAAGATAAAGCTGGAGGGGAAGCAAGATGTCACAGCGTGCAGGTCCTTGTAGGCCACGCTATGGTTTGGGATTTTACTCCTAGTGCAATGAGAGGTCATGGAAGGGTCTTACACTGAGGAGCAATGTGATCTGGTTTATGTTTCTAATCTATCATTTTAACTGCTTTGTCAAGGGGATTGTAAGGAAATAGAAGTTGAAGGGCACTGGTGAGAAGGCTCTTTCCATAGAGTGGGCAAGAAAGAATGGTGGTTTAAACTAAAAAGACATTAAGAGGAAAGTGAATATGTGATATATCTTAGAGTTTGAATAAATAATACTTTGTAATAGATTGGATGCGGGAGATGAAAGAGAAGACAGAGATAAGATGATTCCCAGATTTATGGTTTGAGTAACTGGAATGATTGAACCCTCCACTTACTGAGATGGGGAGACTACAGGAGGATTAAATTTGAGTAGTGAAAATGAAAAGTTTAGTCTTGAACATGTTAATTTTGAGATGTCTAAGCAAAACGTCAAGTTGGCGGGTATGTGTGTGTGTTATCAAACAGATGTCATCATATAGAGACATGGAGTGGATAATTTCAATCACAAAGAGTATGGAGTAAAAGAAGAGGCCCAGGATGGAGGCCTGGGAAGCTCCAACATTTATAGGACAATCAATGTTAAGGAAAAGGAGCAGAGAAGGAGCAGTCAGAGAAAATAAGGAAGAGCATGGCAGTGGTATTAGGAAGCCAAAAGAGGAGAATGTTTCGAGAATAGAGATGATCAATGATGTCAAATGCAACTGAGATCAAACAAAGTTTTCATTTAAAAATGTCTATTGAATTCAGCAGCATAGAGATCATTAATAGCCTTAGCAAGAGCAGTTTTAGGGGAGTGAGATGTGGAGGTGGTAGAGAATGAATGGGGACTCTTTCAAATCAGGAATAAGACAAAGATGACTGCTACTACTACATCAAATCACTATTGTATTGGAGGTCATAATAAGTGAAACAATATGTGAAAAATAAATTAAAGGCATAAGAATTTTAAGGGAAGACACAAGTTGGTCATTAATTGCAGGTGATAATATATCTACATGTAAAATTAAAAGTAATTTAGTAATGACTGGGATAGGAAAAATTAGCAAGGTGGCTGGATATATGAACAATATACAAAAGCTATTGCATTTTTCTACTCAATCAAAATAGAAATAATAATTCTGTAAAAGTTAATATCTATAATGGCAACAACCACAACAACCAAAACCTGAAGGTACCCAAACGTGTGTGAGATCTTTGTGGGAAAAACCACAAAAATTTACTAAAAGACAATAAAGAAGATCGAAATGAGTGGATAGATATACCATATTAATGATAAAAAACTCAATATCAGAGAGATGTCAGTTTCCCTAAGGCATATTT